>JBAMMX010000009.1:2669870-2935425 GCA_037126225.1 Dillenia turbinata
TCTAGCGGATACCTCCGACCGAAGCGTATCCAGGCACAAGGGGTGCCTCTACCAAATGTCCTTCGTAGCTACGGAATATTGCTATACAGCGGGGGAGTGGGGGGCACAACCCATATCATGAAATTATCAATCAACCGGGCGCGCAGTCCGCATGCATCACCATCTTGTCGGCTGGGCATACAGCCCCATGCATCGTATCATAATGTCAGTCGGGCGTACAACCTAAATAGTACATATAAATTCATTTAAAACCATGTGCCGAAACATTTTATCAAATCATTTCAAATCAACATATCAATGCAATGGTAGAATAGAAAACGTTCCAGTTCTCAAATAATGGCACAATATTAATTCATTTCAAACTATGGATCCATTATCATCAGAAATATAAATTTACGATACTCTAATAATCACAAAACAGATTTGAAATTTAATAATATACGTCGAGTCAATGCATATCAAAAGTATGTTTTATTGAAAACACGGCTAAAAACAAATTTCACTAATTTATGCAAGAGATTAGGGTCTCACTCACAGTTCAGGGAGGGTATGTCACTCCCTAAAGTGTTCCACAACGACAGAAAGAGTCCCCATCGAACGATCAACCAATATATCACTACAATATTGACACATATAACACATAAAAATGTCATAACATTGAAATATTCAATGTTAAATTTTATTTTAACAACTCTTTTATATAGGATTGAAGTCTATACATTTTAACTAAACTCACAATGTCTCATATAAACCATCCCTTTTTTAAATCACCAAAACTAACAACTCCAATCACACCATTCTAAAGGTACAAAATTTAACCGACACAATGTCATTTTCAGCCATCAAGATCATCATTCATACATATACAACTCAAAATTTACGTAACCCTCCATTTCCAAATCTCTTCAATGTTCTCGGTCAATGTAAATACACACATTTATACTCCAAATTCTTACAAACTTTTCTCCTTCGACATACCTATACAACACACATACAACAACTATACAAGTATACATATCTATTCTTTACATAAACTTTGTATTCGAAAACATCATTTTCAACTCACAAAATCATATTAACGTAATCCATCCTCTTGGCCAAGGTTCATACACACACTATACTCATATACCTTTATTTAAATCCCTTCTTCAACACCAATACACACACCTACATTTCTCATACATGCACATACACATATTCTTTATACCTTTGGCATAAATTGCACATACATACAATCTCAATTCTCTAATTTATGAATACATTCTAATGTCATCAATTGCATTTCATTTATAATTAAATAACACTATCAAAACCAAGTCTAATTCAACTTTAAGACCTCTCAAAGTCGGAAATAAGTATGAAATAATTAGTTTTCTACAATATAGAAATTCTTTGAAAAATCAAAAAAAATTTTATTCTCTTCCAAACGTTTCAAACCATATGTCATTTTCAATGTGTAAATGTCTAGTTTCATAATACGGAAATCGTATTTATATTGCCTATATGCAGAACAACTTATAATGAGAAAGGCTGCATCAATCCTTAAATTCAAATCCCAAATTCTGACTATTTTCATACATATGTCAATTAACTCTAAGAGAAACTATTCAAATCAATTCAACTCGATTCTATTATCCTTTAACATGCTTATTTCATATCAAACAGCCAAATTCATGTAAAATCCTATATTTATCCTTAATAATCACATATATAATGTCAGACAATACATTCAAATCGAATATAAAATATACCTAAACATATATAATACTTCTTATCCTAAATTTACTCTAAATTCAATCAACAAAATTGAATGAACCAGAAATCACTCACCTAGGGTTTTCTCGGTTCACGACTTTCGTCCGAATGTCTCCTCAATCCACTCCAGAATCTGCAGTGCTTCCTAATTGTAACAAGATTTACTAATTAGGTCTAATTTCTTAGAATAATCAAAACCCTAAGCTAGGGCTAGGAAACAGTTACCTGCGCAGAGGATAAGGTGTTGTCACAACCTAAGGTTTATGAGTGTCCAAAGAGCACTGATTTGGGTCATCAGCAGAGGTGAAATCAGTGCTCATCGCGAGCACTGTGCGAGCGAGCCAAGGAGGGAGAGGGGAAAGGCTCTATAATCGCATGTGAGGGAGAAGGGAAAGCGTAGCAGTCGCGCGCGAGGAGCGGAGAAAGCTCTACGGTTGCGCACGGTGGAGACAGTCGACCGAGGGCGAAAAACTGTTTCGCTAGTAAAAGAGAGAACTGAGAGAGAGAGAGCACGACAGAGGTTGAGAGAGAAATAGAGAGTGTGATAGAGAGAGAGAAGACGGAGAGGGGGTCGGCTAGGTGGTGGTGTGCGGTGGCGGAGAGGGTGGCGAAGAAAGTGGTGGCGGAGTGGCGGAGAATCGCAAGAGGGAGAGATCACGAGAAAGAGGGAGAAACAGCGAGAGATAGAGAGAGAATGATAGAGAGGGAAAGTAACGGTGGAAGGCGGTGGTGTGCGGTTGATCACGGTGGAGGGAGGTGGCGGTGCGACGGAGAGAGCGGAGGAGGGCGAGAGAGAGCGGCAGAGAGTGAGATCAAGAGAGGAAGAGAGAGCCGCGGAAGAGAGAGAGAGTAGAGAGAGAGAGAAATGAGAATTAGTGTTTTCTAACCCTAATTCTAATTTGGGGGTGATTTTGGGTCAAAACGCTACATCTTCACTCATTCTCTCTTTTCTTCCTCTTTTTTTTTTAATTATTATTATATATATATTTCTTGTTATAAAATAAATTTATAAATAATTAAATAAATATTATTAATATATATTTTTATAAACGATAAATATTTTATATTATTTTATTAAAAATATATTATTTAAAATATTAAAAATGAATTTTTTTTTTACACATGGCACAAAGAACCATGGCCGCAATTTTGGCCTGCCAGACTGGACTTTTCTCCCCTCAACTCTGAAATTTCTAAAATTCAATTTCTAGAGAGATGGGAGAGAGAGGAGAGGGAAGGGAAGGGAAGGGGAGAAGAAGAATCACCGCCACCTGAAGGCCAACAAACGATAATCGAATTTCAGAAATCTAATTCCCTCCCCAGAACATATTACAGATGATGATCAAAGGGGTTAGAGAGAGAATGAGGGGGAATGTGAAGAAGGAGATGAAGAAGGGGAATAAGCTAAAGAGGAAGAAGCCAACTGACAGTGACTGCAGACGATGATCAAAGCACGTCAGGAGGGAAACGTTGTTCGTGATCAACAATAGCTGATTTTTCCACCTGGAGGCCAATTGTAATGGCCATGGATGTTGTGTCATGAGAGGGGAGAGAGAGAGAGAGACACCACTGGACTATCGCCAGGAGGCCAATGCTCTAACGACTTTTTGAACCAGAACAAGCTTAGATTGAAATGTACTTTATTAGAGCTTCTTCACTACGGGGTATCAATCTTTGCACAAGACTTTGGAGTCAAATTTTTCAAACAAACATATTAGCACTTTTTTATTTATCTTCTTATCAATGATCTCCTCACCATTAACATTCATTTGATTTACTAATTCAATCAATCTAGTGAATAACTATTACATCGATTCATTTTCTTCCATTCTAATATTCTCAAACTTCCTTAAGGAGATTGAAGTTTTATTACCTGAAGCTCTCCCTGAAATTCTACTTACAAAATATCCAAATCTTGTTTTGCTTTCATCGCTCTTATGATTCTAAAAAAAACTTATATCTGAAACTCCCTTATGAGTCATGGAAAGAATAGCTACAAAAATGTGTTTCTTCTCTCTTATGTCCTTCCTCTCCAGTGTAGTCAAAGTCGCCAATGAATCTGGCTCTCCAGGTCCAATTTCTATGAACTCCCACACATTTAATGACTAAAAAAAAAAAAGGGTCTTCACTTTGACCCACCAGAATCATGATTTTCCGTAAAAATTAGGGATTTGAACTATGCTGAAATTTATGATAGAAGAAGTTGCCAACTCTGTTTCAAATCTTGCAGAACCTCTTTTGAATACTCTTTTAGATCTTTAGCTCTGATACCAAATTTGTTGCAAGAACATGGACAAGGACAGATTTTTTTGGTGTGATTTTTCAGAGGCTCAATGATTTCTTCTTCCACATTCTTTTATTTTTACACTATACATACAATTTTTTAGATGTTCATACGACTTTTGAGTTTCACATGAATACTCTTTCAAGGTATGACTCTTACACTCTCTTACCTTGTGACTTTTAACTCTCCTACCTTGAGACTTTTGGACTCTTTTACTCCCTAAAAAGTAAGAAAGGGCATTAATTTTATCACACTAGAAAAAAAAATGAAGATATTTTTAGTATTCCATTTGTTAAAGTGACATCAAATATAATTCACACTCTCAATATGAATTAGGACATGTCTGCAGCAGGAAATCTAAGCAGTCGGGTAGGCAACAATGGGACTCCTAACTTGGTGCACTCCATCATCCCACACCAAAGCAGCAGACAGAACAGTATTGGCTATAGTTGCTGTAACAGTTAGTGTGAAAGACTGTTTTTGCAGTATAGATTTGAATGAGAGAACATCCGGATCAACTTGAACCTTAACTCCTCCCTGGGCTGTTACGGTTGCCTTGTAAGTAGATACTGGCGAACCAACATTGGTGATGGTTCTATGGAAGACACGAGTAAGAGACTCACCAGACGAGCCCAATAAGGTAAAAGATGGGTAATTCAGATCCCAGACTGTTCCATTGTTAGATGCAGTGCATGTGCTAGTGTCACCAGTAATGATCCTTAAGGTCTTAGTGCTATAACCTTGTCCACATAAAAAGCTGACATAGTCGGCCTCATTCGCGTCATACAGTAGTCCTGGACTTATAGCTTTTGTAGGATCTATTTGACCCGATCCATATGCAAACTCTGCATCAGAGTTTTTTGCAGCACTCATTGGTGTGGCTGCAAAATAGGCACGAACCAAGAACATTTTGGAGAATGTAGTAACTATTGTTAGGAAAATATCATTAGTTTTTTGTTCTCTAAATTTTCGTAGAAAATCAGGTAAAACATTACCTGTTGTCATTAGGGCAGATTTAATAGCTGCAGGAGACCATGTTGGGTGGAATGATTTAACATATGCAGCTGCTGCTGTGACATGTGGACAAGCCATAGACGTGCCAGATAATATGTTGTACCGAACTATTCTTGTATCTCCGTCGCTCCCTGTTACAGTTGTAGCTTCTGACCATGCAGCTAAAATGTCCACACCTGGTGCAGCTAAATCCGGCTGCACAATTTAAATAGCAACTCAGACATACCAAAAATTTGACAGCTTGAATGTTTCATAATATATATATATAGATATATATCTCAAATACCTTGAGAATGTCCAGGGTGATCAGATTTGGCCCTCTTGATGAAAAGGAAGCTACAAATGGTGCCAGTTCATCTTTAGTTGGAATACTTCTCAATATGGTTGCTGTCGGCTTACTATAAACAAAAAGTAACTTAGTTTTTGATAGCTTTTAATGTTATCGTTTTTTTCATGTTGTATGTAATAGGGGTGTCAATTTTTAACAAGACACGAGCATGATACAAAATTGATGAATTTAGATCGATACGAATCTGTTTCGGGTCATAAACAGGTTGAAACGGTTACAACCCATTTAAAAATGGGCCGTGTCGTGTTAACCTATTAGGTCAAACATGTGACCCGATAAAAATTAAATGGGTCACGTCGTGTCGAAATTAATTGTTTAGATATTTTGCTATTGTAAAGGGTGTAATAATATAATTAGTGATGCGATATTTTTATTTATAGATATTTTATATTTAGAAATTAATTGAATTCCAAAATCATATTAAAACAGATCGATAAGTTAACGAATTGAGTGAGTTATTTTAATTTAATTACAAATTAAATAGGTTAAGCCGGTAAACACAACACGATACGATTATAAATGGATCAAATACGATGCGACACGATAGCAAAATGGGTTGTGTATAGGTTTGGATTTTTGACACGAAATATAAATATGATACGACACAACACGACACAATTGACACCCCTAGTATATAATTAATCTATGATGCAAAGAAAGCATTCGAAATGTACTCGGTTGTGTTAATGTAGTTAGAAACAGTGTTGCCGTTGGTCAAGTCCAATGAGGTTGCAGCTAAAGGGAAGTTAAAAGCAACATCCTGGGAGCGGCCATCTTGCATTACTGTGCCAATTCCTCCAGCTTCCAGTACTGACTCTCCACTGTTGATAGAATCACAAAGAACTATTGAACCTTTCACTAAAGTTGAGTCCAATGAGCCTTGATTGCAAAATCTGCATATCCAATTAAAAAAAAAAAAAAAATGTTGTCAGTTTGTTAGAAAGAAGAGAAATTCCAAATGAACAAGATCTTGGATTTGCAGTCTTTTACCTGGATTCTGAGCCATTCCAGCCAGCATTTGGTACATCTCCACCATACACAAATGGAAACATTTTATCCTCAAAATCGAAGGTGTTAATGGAGACTCCCTTGTGTGAGAAGAAAATGTATCAGAAGGCCAAATCATGCTAAAGTGGATTAAGATATCATGTCAAACAAGATCACTCACCTCATAAACTTCATCGTTTCCTAATTTCACCTTAGTAACAAATTTTCGATCTATAGTGCTCGCCGCAACTGAGAGTGACCAAGGGGAGACATTTGAAATTGAATATGCATCTGGACCAGAGTTGCCAGCTGAATTGGATGTCAGAATTCCATTCTTCATAGAATGGAAAGCTCCAATGGCTATGGCATCATCAAAGTAATCCTCAGCAGAGGCCCCTCCAACAGAAAGTGATATGATGTCAACTCCATCAGCAATAGCATCATCAAATGCTGCTAGGATATCTGCATCAGAACAACCTTCAGACCAACATATTTTGTAGACAGCAATGCGAGCTGAAGGAACCCCTCCTCGTGCTGTCCCCAAACCAAGGCCTAGCAAGCGTGCATTCTTAACTTCACCACCAGCTGCTGTTGAAGCAGTATGAGTCCCATGGCCTTCCGAATCTCTTGGCGAGGGAATATCTACATCACTTATATTTCCCTCCACGTGATAGAACTTTGCTCCTATAATCTTGCTGCATGGCATTTCAAAATATGATATGAATGTACTTACAAATATAGGCTGCGACTTATTCTCATATATATATTTATTGTTTGAGGATTTTACTTATTGCAAGTGAAATTAGTGGAAGAGAGGCAAGAGCCCTTCCATTTGCTTGGTGGTGGACCAAATCCTTCATCGCTAAAACTTGCAGACTCGGGCCAAATGCCTGTGTCAAGAACTGCCACAATGACATCGCTCTCAAGGGCATTTCTTTTGGATTGCTTAGGAAAACCTATGAAGTCCCATGACCTTGTGGTATGGAGTTGCTTTTTTTCATTGGGAAAGACCGAGACAATCCCATCCATGCCTGAAAATTGAAAGCATTTATAGAACTTGTAATCTGAACATTGAATTTAATTCAACTTCATAGAGATAAAAATGTTTCCAACCTTTGAGAATCTCAGCCTCCTTCTTGGTTAGTTTTGCAACAAAGCCATGGAAGCTCCTCCTGTAGCTATGAAGTAGAGAATCTGACGCGTCGCTGCTAGCAAAACCAAATAAGATATAGAAGTGCATTTGAAGCAACTTAAACAAAACAAGAAATGTCATAACCTTCCAATCACTTGTTGCAATACGGAAGTATGAACTGAAGATGCTGAGAATTCACCCTTGGGAAGGTCTCCCATGTACACTACATACGCCTGCAATCAGCAAATAAATCATTGATTGTCGAATTCACCACAATCAGCTTTGCAACAAAGAGTGTGTCTATGTGCGGATGTGAGAGGAGGAGTGTGCAGTTGTAAGTGAAATTCATTAATATATGGAATGAGGCTTTGTGAGTGCATGTCATGCTATTTGCCATCCATCAATGTGCAACAGAAACTCAAGCCAAAAACAGATATCTGCCTTTCGATCTCTATCAGATGCACCATAACAACCAGAGAAGAGTTGAGAAGTGAGACTGAGAAGAAGGAAAAATAAGAGAGAAGACAATTGACTGGCCATTAGAGGCGTATCTCAGAGACTGAATGTTTTCATGCAGTGGGCAACATTGTGCCATTTATAGATGCAAAGAATACAAGTAATTTAAAAGCCAAGTCTCATCAGGCTCTCAAACTGTTATTGCTGACAAATAGAACAGTCCAAAGCCGGCTTACATAATGTTTTCAAAAAAAATAATTTCGAACCCAAATGTCTCATTTTTGTGAATTGCCTCTTATGTATAAGCCCCTTTTGCCTATTTTTAATGTAAGTAGCAATTGCTTTCAATGGTGGGTGCATAATACTATATAGTATTGCCTATCCATGGTTTTTCTATCATCTAAGTGATCTTCGATCAGAAAATATATATGGATTATAAGGGCGCGCCAGCAGCTGTCAAGAAAAAAGAAAAAAATAAAGAAGCACCGAGTGTTATCTGCCCGAAAAAATAACTTTATACAAAACCATACTAAATATCATATTAAATTATTAGAATTAAAAAAAAACTTAATAAACTGAAATTGAAATCCAGATCGAATAAAAGTATACCTGATTCTATAGCCGGAACCTAAATAGAGTGAAATTATAATATGAACAAATTCTTGAGTTTGGCATTTGTCGGAGCAAAATTCTGGGAACGGCCTTTCAAATCAAATGTATCCTCACATATTCTCTCTATATAATTGGAGTATTAGAAAGAAGAGTGATGCATTGAACCAGAAATCATAACCGTATTTATAATTATAGGGTGATTTTTACCTTCCAAATCTGTCTGTTCAATTTATGGTAGCTGTCCTTAAATCATCCTTAAACATTTTCTATTTAACTTATCATAAATAGCAAACGTCCATTAGTATCTACACGTTAATTTATTTCCATATCTTTTGAAATACTTAAACCTAAGTTATCAAAATTTTTAAATTTATCAGATCACTTTTATATGGGCTTAACTTATGAATTTGACAGTATGTAATATATAATTATTTGAATATATAAGTCTAATATTGAATTAATGATCCAACAATCTTTCACTTGGGTTCTATGTAAAACCTTATAATTATGTAATTGCAAAACGACTGAATGAACTCAACTTTTCTGTTAATATTGAAATGTATCTAAACCTATCCCGCCCATCAATCATATCAATTTAGGATCAAAAAGATTTCTGTTATATTTTTTCGTAACTCAACTCTAAATGGTCACGTAAATTGATATAACCAAATGACAAGGATTATGATATGGATGTGTAGTATGAAAATGTCATGCAATATGATATTTAATATGCCTATTTCCAATTAGTTCCTTTTAGTGAGATCAACCATACTCAATATATCAGAGTGTGATCCGAAACTGAATCTTTATTTCTACGAAAAATAATATCAAAATACTTTAAACTGAAATAACAAAAATGTTTATATTAGATCAATATCTAAAATCACAAACTCCCACTGAAATTGAATATCATGAAATGATATGACACACATACGAGTAGTGTGCACATGAACCTTTTGGATGACAATCCCTTAATAAATGTATCTGTAATTTATACCAATGTACTCTATAGACAACTGTCAACTCTTAATCATTTCCTTAAATGGAATATAAGACCGTTGAACTACTGTCATACAATAATCTGAATGGCCTATTAATACTATCCATGACAAAGTTTCATAGTCATATTCCATAATTGGATGTCTTATAACATGATATAAATTCCGTCGTCATGATGGAAGAGATTATAAAAGACTATTTAATACACTTCCAAAAAATAACTCATCCTGCTAGCGTGTAATATGTTGTAACCTTCATGCTAATTTGACATTCCACAAAATCGAAGTCTGTATACCGAATGCTCTCAAACTGATCTGACTTCCAATATGTGAATATATATCCTTTTGCTCTCCGTAAGTATTGCAAAACCCATTTGAATACTTTCCAATACTCTATTCCCGATTTGTTTAAATTTCTGCCCAACATTTCCATAATGTATGCAATATCCAAATGCGTATAGATCAAAACATACATTAGACTCCATACCACTGATGCGTAAGGAATTTTCTGCATTCTCCTATATTTAAGGTCATTCTTGAGGTATTGGTAGAGACTAAACTTGTCTCCCTTAACCATAGGGGTATTTTCTGTGTAACACCGGACAAATTCAGATTGTGATATTTACTCAAAAAATGACTATTTAAAATTTTTATAAATGTGAAAATGTGGGAGAATAATGGATTGAAACAAAAAATTTGAATTTTTGCTATTTAAAATGATCAGAATTTTTTTTTTAAAAAACACTTAGTCGATGGATTTTAATTTTTAAGATGTCCAATCAATAGAGTTCTGATCACTGGTGCCATCAGTTATTTGAGTGTTCGGTATTGGTAGGATCTGATTCTCTTATGATTAGTTGTTTTTGGTATTTAGTGAAATTTGATTTGGAGACTATTTATCGATGTGTTATTAATTTTAAGCGATCAGTTATTATAGTATTGGTATTCGGCAATCGGTACTTAGTAAATTTTAATCGTTCGGTACTCAATAGAATTTTAGTGTTCGGTTTAACAATATTTTTAGATTTTGATTTTCTCATCGGTAGTTGGAGGTGACCATTTGCAATTTTATAAGTGAATAAAATCATATTAGTGTATTGTTTAAGTAATGGTCTGTCGGTATTAAATTTGCAAATTCCTATTGGTCATCCAACCATCTGTTGATATTGAGACTCCCATCGGTTTATTGTGAAACGGATGGTTTGACTGTCGGTACATTTTTCTACCATTTTTCAGTGCAATACAATTAGATCCCATCGATAAATGGAGGAAGTTGTAATTTTTGGTAGACTTATTATTTTATAATTTTCATATGACCATAGTATATCCAATTTTTATATACCATTCGGCATAATGCATTCCACTTATATTATCTGACGGTACTACCTCACTCAGTCGATGACATCCAATTTTGAATTTCTATTTTATTTTATTATGAGATACCTATGAAATTCCTATTGATTATTTTATCACCGATCGGTAATGTGAATCCATGATCGGCAATGTGTAATATCAGTAATATGAGACTTTTGGGTATATTTACCGTTCAGTATCATTCCCTGATTTCATTTTTCTTGTTTGGTCATCGGTCATGCCTATTCCTGGTCGGTCATACAATTTATATTCCTGCAATTATCCTTGTAAATTTAAGTCTCATATTCCTTTATAAATTCAGGTCTTCAATTGCATCCATCGGCTGCATGAATTGAGGGCACTATCGGTCGAGCCTATCAGTCAATCTCCAAAATACTTGACATACATGCATTGCTTGAAATTTAAATCTCTCCAAAATGCTTGTCGTCAGTTGGAGTCCATGAGAATTGAACCCATGTGCTTTGGCTTCTGCAAAAAGTAATTTCATCACCAAGCCACTTGAAACCTATAGTTATGATATACCTAAATTATATTATAGTTTATATTTTTAAATTTTCCAAGATTTTAATAACTCAAATTTATTTTCTACAAACCTATACCCTACCTTTCAATAATTTCCCATCCGTCACCGAATATATCTGCTTCATAGGAGAAAGGCCTAAATGTTTAAAACTATTAGCCTTCCTAATAACTCAAAAAGGGAATTGGGCATTTTGTCTAAATAGGAAATGGATGAGGGCCATTAGGTAAATATTAAAAATGGATTGATGATAAAACGATGAATGAGGTTCTAGAACCTACGAAAGGGCACTTCTCATTTCTCTTTAGAGTATTCTTCTCTCTTTTCTTCTCTCTTTTCTCTCTCTCCTTCCAAACTCCAATCAATCCACCACCACAAGCTCAGAGTAAAGACTCTAAACTACCTATGAACTCTTCAAATTAGATTTTGGTTTTTAAATTTTGAAGAAAGCCTAAGGGTTTAGTGTTGTTACAAAGAAAGAGAAATCAAGGGTTTTGGTGTAACCCAAATCGGAAGAATCTTTGAAGACAAATCAAGATAATATAATTTTTCCAACTCAAGTTTTACTTTATTTAGCTCTCTAATCATTTGGACTTTGAGGATTTTAAGCCAACGGAAGTGAGATAAAAATTTGGTTTTGAATGTTAGGGTTTTTGGATTGATGTGAGATGTTCGGTAGTCATGATCCTGATTATATGATGATATCTCATAGGGTCTACACAACCTGATCGGGATAGAATCTTTGTCGTGGACAGATTTGGGAGTGACTACCCTCCCTAAGAACTGTGAGTGGACGGTTTGTTGTGTTGTGAATGAGAAATGTTTTCTATGATTTTTTTATAAAATGATTTTCTTAACTTGATTTTATAAAATGATTTGTGATCGTGGAATGTCTCTAAAAATGTTTTGTCTGAACCATGAGATTTGTGCACTTGTTAATATATTTTTGAGACATGATGAATTTTTCTTACGGATATTGTTTGCTGGATGTTGATTTTTATGACACATGTTGTGATATTTGCAAAATAGTTTATGTGTTGAATTTGGGGTATGAGCCTGAACCCCCATGGTGTATGTATGGGGTGTGAGTATTCAATTATGAGATGACCGGTTGATTTTAAACTTCTACGGACCGATTCGAGGGGCCGGCGTGGAGAGTTTGGTAAACTTGAGGGGGTAGGCGGCGTTAGAGAGATGCCCTCCAAGTCCATTTCAAGGCTATTCGGTTGCACCTCCGAAGAAAGCGCGAGTCAATGCCAATGTCGGGGTTGATATTTTATGACCGATGGAAATGAAAACCCTTTGACAGTTCTACCAAATGGTCTGGGTCAAGTCATCGGTGGAGAGATTTTGAGGCGAATCCATGATATTAGAAAATTGTATATTGTATTGTGGAAAAGTCATGACTCTTGCTATAATTGTTTGAATGACTACTTGATATTTTGTTAGAACATAAACTTATTCTGAGATTATTGTTTGACACTTACACATTCACCACTCACTCACTTTCATAATTACACCATTACACTCTACTCACTGGATATTTCTATACTCACCCCTCTTCTTATCAATTTTCAAAGGAAATGTAGAGACAAAGTCATCTCATCGATAATTAGATCCAGTCGAAGAGGAGAGCTGTCCGAGACCGACGGTGGTATTGGTCCCTCTTGATGAGGATTTTGTGGCATGTAGTCGGACCTATTGGAGGATACTTTTGAAAACTCTTCATGTAATATATTTTCCTCATGTTTTCTAAAGTAAAATTTTGTATTTTGAAAGATACATTTTGAAATACTGAACAGTTTTGTTTATTAAATCTTTGGTTTTAGAATATTGTGTAAATTGGGTTTTTCTTTATTGAAAAATGTATTATCATAGTCTTGCAGGATCTTGAAGTGCATGTTGGTGATTGCACGTACTTCTAGATCACGCAGCAGTTGTTGCGTGCTCGGATCTGTGGATCGGGGCATGACATCTTGAGTACTTGCTCTCACAGAACTTTTAATATACATAATTATCAACCAAATTTCATCTCAAAACCTAATGAAATAAAGACTTGATGAAATTTATAATATCACTGTCGAGATGCATGTATGAATTTTATCTCTTCTTTTACGGCATCACCTTTTAAAGGTCGTTAAGTTTGTTCTTCCGGAATGAAAGGTTCTCTAATATTGTCTAATAACCATATCTCCCCCTGCAAACTCAACATTCTCAAAGAACCGGACACTTCTCAACTTTAAAAAAAAAAAAATTATTTATGGGATCATAAAATTAATACCCCTTAAACTTTTCAGAGTACCTTACTAATCAACTAACTGTCCTGATATCTAGTTTTCTTTTATTAGGTCTAATAGACCTAATCTAAATTGGACAACCCCAAACGTGTAGAAATTTTAGACTAAAACGTATGTCAGTCCAAAGTTCTTATGCGGTTTTAGTAGTTGTCTTAGTAGGAAACCGTGTTCAAGATATATGCTGCAATCATGATTGAACCATATAATGAATAATTGTTTATGAACATGATAAAACATTTTTAACCATTTCAAAAAACCAAAAGCAATGATCCATAAATGTTTGTATATATCATTTCTAAGACGTCTAAAGTCTTATTGACTTCAATCACTTTTCATTGGTTTGTTATTCTTTATATAATTTACATAAATATCAAAATTTGTGAAATTAAAGGTATCAAGAATTTCTTTTAACAGAACAGTATCAACCTAATAAAGATTATCAAATCTTGATAGAAAATTGGAACTAACATATTTTGACTCAAGAAACTAACCAACTTTTCCATTTTTGAAAGAACAGACAAAAGCTGATCTGTCCAACAGAAAATGGAAATTAAATTCCATCTAAAAGATGAAACAACAAAAGTTTCAGTAAGAACCAAATATAAATCAGTTTTCAATGATAATCTAAACTTTTCTATCACTATAATTGAAACTTTATTGTTATCGTTCGTGTAGATATATCTTTCACCATCAATTGACGATCAACAATTTAGGAAACCCTGTATAAACACACTGATGTGAATAATCACAGCAGAACCTGACCAACAAGTGTGTCCTGATACCGAAATTAAGTTACCCTTAGAACAAACCAAATTAAGGAATATACATTTTTTATCACATCAAACGTGATAGTTAGTACATTCTTCTTTTTCTTGTACCCTTCAATACCACAGAAGAAGTAACCCTTCTTTCTTGATTCAACCGGTATCTTTTGTTGCTTCTTTTGTAATGTTATACATGTAGCATCTTTATCATGTTTCATTTTCTTTTCTTTCTTTTTATTCTTAGGGGTTAAGAATTCTTAACCTTTATACCGTATAGAGGTAGGATTTGTCAAGAATTTACCAGTAATCATTTCATTCTTGACAAATTATTTCTCAATATTCATAAGAAATCATAACTGACTTATATATAGTGCCTTTAAATGTTTCTGGGATGGCCCACTTTATCATATTAGACACATGCGATTCAACCTCTCACACCTTTCTTTCTCTCTCTTTTCAGAGACTCTTATCTGTGAGTGGTGGGGAGAATCGATCTTTAACGCAAGATTTAAATCTAAACTTGAAATTCGAGTCATTCAATTTAAAAATCAATCTGAGTTGGGCATTAATTTTTAGAGAACAATAATCCATATGTGCTCACATGGAACTTTGAAAAACAAATAAATTCAAGCATGAGTAATTTCCATTACAAGATACCGGACACTCCATTAATATTTCATTTTTGAACAAAATAATTAACTTGTAAGTGGTATCTTGATACAGTAATCAAATGCTATTAATAAGAACATATCAACCAATTACCATCCTTTAGGCCGATAAATTGGTCATATGCAAAACCAAAGACTTGTCACGCATTTATTACCATAAGGTGTATATGTAACTCTGTCAAATACAGACATTCCTTTGGACTGATCAATATTCGCATGAGTTATATACACAGCCTTTTACATCTCTAAATAAATTAATTTTCACAAGAGAAGTCACTTTGACGACATGTTGTTTCAATTAATTTATCTTAAGATATATACAAAACCATAGGTGTTGTCACGTCCCGACCCACAAGTTCAAACACGTGACAACTGTTGCGTGATCTAGGAATACGTGCAGTCACCAGCACATACTCCAAGACCCCGCAAGGCTATTGAATTATCCTCATTCAATCCGAAGAAACCAAAATATCAAACATTTAACATATCTAACAAAAATTTAACTTAAGGAAATATATGTATGTAAAATATACAACGATGAGTTTTGCAAAATACAGTTGCCAAAATCAGAGTTTCACTTCAAAACATGCTCTCCAATAAATCCATCTATAGCCTCAAAAATTACATCTAGGAAGAGCCAATACCAACCAAAAGTCCCAATAACTTTTCCATGGCTGGATCTATCTAACAGAAAGGGGCTGCTGCTATATTTACACTTCCTCTGAAAAAGAATAAAAATGAGAAATGAGTATATAATACTCAGTAAGTAGAGTGCAATGGCATGTTATGATAGTAAATGAGTGGTGAGTGTAGAAATGTCAAAGTCATAATTTCTAACAAATCAATTCATAGGTGGCATCAAACAATTCCAATCATTATAAAATAAATGCATCCACAAATTTTATACTTTCCAAAAATTATGGGGTCTCCCCAAAGAAAACACTCACACCCAACGCTTGGTCGAGTATGGATAGAAGCCCGACAAGGGATTTTCAATCATTTCCTTTCAAAACACTAATTCTTCATTCCTTGGCGTTGACTCGTACCTCACCGGAGTGCTATCTGGATAGTACAACGAGGACGTAGGAGGCCGCATCTACCTCCTTGCCAAACAAACCCTCAACCACGTCACCCCGTCAAGTCATTCCGTGGGAGGAATGATTATAGCAATTTACCATCACCAGCACCTTTATTTCACAATATCCAAACATTTTCCAATGTGTCATAAATTCAGCAAATAGTTATCAAACCATATCACAATATTCATAAATGCAATTCACAACAACAATGGCACATATTTATTCACAAATGCAATGATGCATGTGTATTCAAACTCATATTTTTGGGACTTCCCACAAACACAAATAATTATAGAAAAATCATTTAAAAATCGCTTATAAAAGAATTTATAAAAATCATTTTCTCATTCAAAACACAACAATCCGTCCACTCACTATGACAGGGAGGGTCGTCACTCCCAAATTCCTCAACAGTAATACTCTTGCCATGATTAGTCCGTTTGACTCCTAAAGCACATTATCAAGAAATAAAATCATCAATGTTTATTTTTATAATTGCCCCAACATGTCTTCTTGGATTTTTGAAAAGTTAAAACAATGAGTTGAGTATTGGAAGTTGGGTCTAGCTAGAGACAATGTACTTATCGATGGATAGAGAAAATTGAAAATGAAAATACAATTTATTTAGAAATATAAATATATAAATTTTTGGAATATAATATAAATAATAAATGAAGCGTATAACTAAAGGGTTTGAATGCCTTAGTGGCAAAAATCTTTTTGGATCTGTCATAGGATCAAGTCTACATATCAACAATTGGCAACAAGTATTTGATGAATTTGGGAAGGTTGTCTGGACAGCAAAAATTGGAGGACCGATGGCTCTTACCGAAGGATGCAAATAACTGATGGAACAAATTTGTGTATATATCGATGGGAGCTATTGATGGGAATATTCAAATATTCAAACGGAGGAGTTTCACAGTATTGTTACTGATCGATTATTTCAAAATCAATACCGAATAACATTGCTAACCAAAACTAATAAGGAAAATTAAAATAAAATAAAATAAAAATTGAAGACAAAACATTCACTTGTTGAAGTTAACATAAAATTTGAAAAGTTGACCGAACAGAATATTAAAAGGAATGTTGGATATGGGCACTGATGGGAAAAGTGAAAGAAATATTGAACAGTGAATTTCACAATGAACTGTACCGATAAGATTTCAATAAAGTGTTGACTGATAGGGATGGAACATTTGTTCAGTAGAAATTTAGGAAGACAATTATCGATAGACAATTACCGATAGTCTAAGACAAGTGAACGGTAACATACCGAGAGGTAAGATTAAATGTCCATCGGTAGATTAATATAATACTGAACAACTATCTTAAAAATAACTACCGATGAGATTTTCAAAACACCAATTGGAGCAAATATTTATTATCGAAGATGTAAGTGAATAGTAATATATCGAACGATATAGGAAAATTGAGTGTACTGATGGGTTTATTGATCAGAACTTTAAAATTTAGAAATTATCGATAAGATATTTACAAGGGTTTCCCGGACGACTCAAAGAATAGAAATTTATACTTATATTTAATTTTAGCTATTTTCCACCATTCTACAAAATATAAAAATTTTAAATAAGCCACTCAAAGTACATATCAAAAATCTGGATTTGTCCGGTGTTACAATAGTAATCAAACACTGACAATAAGAACATGTCAACTAATTACCTTCATTTGGGCTGATGAATTGATCATATGTGAAACCGAATAATTATCACGCATTTATTACCACATAGTATACATGCAATTTTGTCAAATATAGATTTTCCTTTAGACCGATTGGCACTCACATGAATTATATGCATAACTTTTTATATCCCAAAATAAATTAATTTTTACAAAAGATATTACTTTGTTGACATATTGGTTCAATTAATTCATCTCGAGATATATACGAAACCATACTCATATTTGAATCATATCTATAATTAAAAAAAATTTCAATTTCATCCTGATTTGCTCAATTTCTTAAAAATTGGGTTATTTAAAGTCCAATTTTATTAACTTTAAATTGGACCTATAAAAGCCTAATTTTATCAAATTTACTTCATTTATCTTACTTTTCCGTCCATATACTTTCATTGTTGGCATAAAACCAAAATCTCCACCATTTATCGACACTTAATCCAAAATCTAGTCAATCTCCTTTCTGTAACAGAGGACACCAGAAAAGTTCCCAGATAGGTGGTGAGTTTATTTAGAACCGCTTAAAAACCAGTCAACATTAGACTTAACTCCGTCTTATTGATAGAATTTTTCTAGATATGTCATGTCATTGCATACTAAAAGAATGACCAGATTTGAATATAAAAATGACAGTATAGAATGATAAGGATGAAAAATAGATTTAATTGAATCCAATGAGTTCCAATACTTTTACACATAGGATTGGACCCAAATGGCCCATATCTTTTTTTAAAAAAATATTGATTCTTTTGTGACGTGAATTTGCAATAAAAAGAAAATTTTATTTTCTGAAATTGGGAAGTCAACCCCTAAAAAAAAAAAAAATTGAAATCTGAAAGTTTTCATTTTACCTTTTTTTTTTTATTTCCCAAAACTGAAATTTTCCTTAATTGCAATTCTTTTTCTAAAATTGAGACATCATTCTTTGAAAAAATGAACTTAAAATCTGAAATTTTTCTTTTTCTTTTGTTTCCCAAAACAAAAGTTTCCTTAAACTTTTTTTTATTGGAAAACTTTATTCTAAGATTGGGAAGTCAAATCTTAAAAAAAAAAAAAAAAAAAATTTAAAATCTGAAAGTTTTCCCTTTTTTTTGTTTCCCAAATTCTAAAAGTTTTTTAAAAGAAACTAAATTCCAAAATATTCTTTAAAACTGAAAATTTTCCAAAAATACTTGAATTCGAAAATTTTTTTAAAAAAATCAAATTCTAAAAAAATCTTTAAAACCGAATTAAAAAAAAAAAATTGTCATAGAAAAATAAAATCTGAAGTATTCCTTTAAAAAAAAAGTCAATTTTATTACTTGTCAATTGGTTTGGAAAATGTTAAAGATTCCTTTTCAAAGAAAAAAATGTCAACTTTCATATAAATATATATATATATATATATATTTGTTCAAAATATCAACTTTCTTCCCTTTTTTTGAAAGTTTAAAAGGTTCCAAAAAAACAATCAGCTTTCTTAAAAATGCCAAAAGAGAAGGAAATAAAATATTTCAAAATATCAAAAGTTTTAAATTTTTTAAAAACTTGTCATTTTCTTCTCTTTTGTCCAAATATATAAATATATATATATATATATATATATATATAAATATATATATATATATAAATATATACATATATAAATATATATATATATATAAATATATATATATAAATATATATATATATATATATATTTAAAACACTAAATGTCAACTTTAATAAAATACTTAATATCGACTTTAATTAAAAAAACTTCCCAATTATTTTTTTTTTACACTAGATGTTGATTTTTAATAAAAAACTGAAAGTCGATTTCAATAAAAAAAAAATTTCATAATATTTTTCTTTATTGAAATCCACACAAAAAAACTAAATATATATATATATATATATATATATATATTTTGTCGAAAATCAAAATATCCATAAAAATTTTTTATACATAATTTTTCAAAAATTCATAAAGTATTAAAATAATATTAAATCTTAAAATATACAAAAAAAATCTCGATTATTCAAGCACGAGAGGCTCTGATACCACTTGTTGAGAAAAATGACTTTATACAAAACTATACTAAATATCGTGTTAAATCATCATAATTAAAAAAACTTAATAAACTGAAATTGAAATCCAGATCGGATAGTAGTATACCTGATTCTATAGTCGGAATCTGAATAGAGTGAAATTATACTCTAGACAAATTCTTGAGTTTGACATTCGTCAGAGCAAAATCCTGGGAACTGCCTTCCAGGTCAAATGTATCTTTACATATTCTCTCTATATGATTGGGGTATTAGAAAGAAAAGTGATGCATTGAATCAGAGATCATAACCCTATTTATAATTGTAAAGTGACTTTTACCTTCCAAATTTATCTATTCAACTTATGGTGGCTGTCATTAAATCACCCTTAAATATTCTTTATTTAACCCATCATAAATAGTAAATGTCCATTGGTATCTACACATTAATTTATTTTCATATCTTTTGAGATATTTAAACCCAAATTATCAAATTTTTCAAATTTACCAGATCACATTCATATAAACTTAACTTATAAGTTTGAGAGTATATAATACATAATTATTTGAACATATAAATCCAATATTGGATTAGTGATCCAATATCTACGGTACAATAAAAATAATTCCAAACATTGGAGATTATAATTCATCCTTTTTGATTGGTCTGGTAGCTCATAATTCCTGCAAATTGTCCCATATGCACTACAAAATTAAAGCATTCTAGTGACGGTAATATTTATTGTCGGTAACTTTTAGTAACGCTTTTTTGTGTCCTATAGCAACACTTTTGACGAAACCGTTAAGAAATATATATAATTTACGACGGTATAAAATTATTCGTCAGAAAAAGTTTAGCGATTGTCAGTAAAGATAGCACAACCGTGTGTAAAAAG
Organism: Dillenia turbinata; assembly: GCA_037126225.1. Taxonomy (NCBI): domain Eukaryota; kingdom Viridiplantae; phylum Streptophyta; class Magnoliopsida; order Dilleniales; family Dilleniaceae; genus Dillenia; species Dillenia turbinata. The sequence continues at coordinate 2,690,766 of JBAMMX010000009.1, forward strand.
CGATGTTAAATTATCATAATTATTACTCGTGGTCAGTAAATATCAAAGTTTTAGGGACGATTCGAAAACAGTCACTATATGACTGTTTTTATTGTCTACCTAACCATACCGACTACATAAGTTCTGCATCTATACTAACTTATACATTATACAGTCATAAAATGCTATAATCAATACAGACGGTTATCATTTGTAGTCAGTAAATATAATAGAGTTTTAAGGATAGTTTGAAAATAGTCTCGATACGACTATTTTTACTGTCTATATAAGCATACTGTCTTTATAAGATCAAAGCAATTCTGACGATTATTATTTATAATCAGTAAATATGGTAAAGTTTTATAGACGGTTAGAGAAGTGTTTCTATATGACTATTCTTTACTATCTAGTTAATTATACCATCTACATAAATTCAAAATCTATACTAACCCTTATATTATACAGTCTTTAAAGGGTATATTCAATTCTGACATTTATCGTGGTTAGTAAAGAGAGTGAGGAAAAGAAGAAGAAGAAAAAGTCAAGATGGAAGAAGAATCAAGTGAGTCATGAGGAAGAAGTTAGAGAGACAATTGAGACCAATGAAAGGTATGTATTAATACAATGTAGTAAAAAAAAAAAAAAAAAGGTCGGATTTTTTTTGGGGGGGTGTTCTAGTGTTAATTCAATGGGCTATGTGTCGTATGTATCTGCAGTGGAAAGAATGAGGATGTTGCTAACAAGGTGAAGAGTGAGGAAGAGGCTAAGATTGTTATGGCTGAAAATGGACAAAGTGATAAAGGACTGGCCAAAGGGGCAATTGAGATTAATGTCAGGTATTTAGTGCTTGTGGAAATTGTGTGGTAAAGATTTGTGTTGTGATTGAATTGTGTTGCTGATTTCATTTTCTTCTGCTTCTGCTTGTTCCCCTATATCTTTTTTGTTAATTTGCTGAGTGACGTAGACAATTGAAACCAATGAAAGGGTTATGCGGTAAAGATTTGGAGAAATTCTTAATAAATGTTGTTATAAGAAAAAGGAAAAAAAATTGATTAAATTATTTTATTTATATTGATTTGGGCTTAAGGTGGTGATGCCATGATTTTCTTCTTTTCTTCGTCAATTTTTTTAAAATGGAAATTTAGAGTTTTATGAATGAAAGTGTTCCTGGAGCAGAAAGGATAAAATTGATTTGAATTATTTCTTCTGGTTCTGGGTTAATGTGATTCTGCTATTTGTGATTTGTTCTTTTTCTTTACCAAAGGTTTGTTGATTTTATTGAATGTATAAGTAAGGACATTGTCGGAGTGATTTTGGTTTGATTAGAAGATGGCACCCAAAATTTTTTACTTCTCCCCAAATTTTGTTGCTTAGCTAGGGAAAGTATAAGAGTTTGGTCTACTTGAAGAGGGTGTTAAAATTATCACTCTTACTGAAATTATTGTTAGACATTCAAAGGAAGTGTAATGACACTTTTGGTTTACTTAAGTGTGTCTCAGATATATATATATATATTTAATGGTGTGCTTCTGAAATTTTCTAGTGGTTTAATGGGTTGTCATATAATCCGCATCCAAAAAAATGAAGATGTTGCTAACAAAGTATATGTTGGAGGTATCCCATACTATTCGTCAGAGGAGCATATTCGGAGTTTCTTTGAGGGTTGTGGCACCATAACTGAGGTTGATTGTATGACGTTTCCTGACAGTGGAAAGTTCAGAGGGATTGCTCTTCTCAGTTTCAAGGATTTTGTGCTTATCTGAGCTCAATTTACTGCTTTCTCACTTGTGACAAGTAGAAAACATCTTCATGAGGCACCATATTTGGATAAAAGCCTTGTTTTCATCTAAGAATGCCAAGCTCTTATAATCATTAAAGGACTTTATATGTGACCCCGCATATTCACCATGAGATGCAGTGATAACCTTTCTGAAAGACCTTGCCTTGCCATTCTTCCCCAATTTGTGAGCACATGATGTCCCTTATGCATCTTTATAGTAACATAGCATAGATGCCAACACATGGTATCCCTCCTGGCCCTAGGATGACAACTAAGCTACCAATGTCTACAAATGCATACGCCATAGTGATTCATCTACAAATCTAATACTTGTAACAAGGATCATAATTAGGTAATAAAAAAAAATTACACACATTTAAGCAATTAAATTCAATTTCTTTTCACCCTTACATTTAACTCCTTTTAAAAAATGATCTTGTCTTTCGTAGTGGTGCGGCCTTTGCTTTTGCTTTTCTTGAAGGTTGGGTATTTGCTTTTGCTTTTCTCACGGCTGATTCACATGGTTCAGATTGGTTTGATTGATTTATTCTTCATTTGCATCTTGTGCATGATCTCAGCCCGAACCATATTATGCTCAGACAATAAAAGTGTGAGAAAATATTCTTTTCTCAAGAAATTAAGGTCCTGCCACCATGAAATAAAATTATCAAAAGAATCATGACTGGAAGAACAAAATAATGATAATAATAATAAGAATAATAAGAATATGAATATGAATGTACTTCTTGAGTTGGAGGAATCATCAACATCCCTGGTTCCCATATCTCCAAAAAGCGCATTACAAATACTCCACAATCATTCCGTTAAATTTATTTTAGATATGCATTTCTTATGAATTTCAAAGATCCATAGTATAGTAATACTAGTAGTACTTACGTGTTAGGTCACGAGGAACTTGAATAGGTACTATTTCTGAGATAACGAGGGAGTTTTCATAAATTCTTTCAATGCAACTTTTCTAAAAAAAAAAATTTAAAGGTTAAAGTGAAAGAAAATTTAATGTGAAAGAAAATTTAATGATTAAGTATATTAAACAATTACCATCAAAATTTGCAATTCCCGTTCTTCACCCTCTAAAGCAATAACCCGAGTCCAAAACGTACATGATATGTTTCTCGATACAAACAGCATAACAAAACCAGTGGTGTTTGAAAATTATAGGAATGAAAACCTATTACGAAAACACAATAGCATATTAATTGAAACTATTAATTGAAATATTAATGTGTAATGATAAAACAAGTTAGTAGAAAATTATTGACAAATTAAATGCATAAAATACAAATAGTATATTAATTGAAGTATTAATATGTAAAAAGTAACCTACTAGATTGCAAGATTTAAAATCGAATCCAAGTGCTTTTGTTGACAAACAATGTTGAACCATTGAAATATCCCACTTCATATTTTGTTTGACATCCAAACCAGAGGTGCACACCACAGACATCTGCATTGCATCAGTATTAGTGCATAAACTAGGTAGAAAAAAAAAGGTGACATATTTATAAGGAAGTGAGAAAAGAAGGTAGATATTTGCATTACTAAAAATAAATTAGAAAGTTACTAAAAACAAGATAAAAAAAATAAGGTACGTAAGGATATTAAACACCGCATACATTACTAAAAAATACTGCATACTTGTAAAAGGATAAATCACTTAAATTTCCATCATCAAGACATAATAGAAATCCAATTCCAAATTCAAATCTAAATCCAATCCAAGTTAATAAAATGAAACAAGTGAAGAATAAAGATACAAGAAGAAGAGTAAGTGTAGTGTTGAGAAAAAATAGAAAAATAAACACAATAAATGAAAGAAAGAATAATGAGATAAATAATACTTACCGAAAACCATAATGGCAAAACACATCTTGAGAATAAGGGAGATGGGTTTTGGCGGTAATGAGGAGCCCTATATAGCAATCCATAGTCTGCAAATAGTATTCATTATCTCATAAGGTAATATAAAAATTTTAAAAATAAATTAAAATTCATACCAATGTGCCAATCCAATGAGGCGGGAGCAACTCATGAGCATCAGTCCATGACATGTATTTTCCAAGCAATATTACACAAAATTGTTCTATGCATTGTCATAAAAAGTCATAACGTTTTAGTAATGTATTAAATAATATTGTTTGATATATGAATAGAAATCAGAAATGATAAATAAGAGAGATATCACTGAGAGATAACTTACCTGGTTTCATTTTTTTATGGGTTTTCGTCCATAAAAAATCCAAACACTTTCCTCTTCATGAAAAAGTTCTAAGGTTAGCAAAGGTAGAAATTGTGTTTGCATTAACCTCATTCACCTCCTTCACCTCCTTCATTTCAGTTAAAGCATCGACTATTTCATACAATTGAAGATCTGATCCCTCCTGTTTATCCAAAGGCTCATCCAAGCCCTTATCCTCCTCCCATACCTCATCCTCCTCAACAAAATCATGATTTAGTTTTTTCTTCTCTTCCTCTACATCAAAATCGTCTACATGTTCAGAGCTGGATATTCTATGCAACAAATCATGGTGCATTTGTAACAAATCAGTTGTAGTTGAATTGAACCCTTGAATATTTGAATTGACTTCTCCAAAAATGTTTTAACTTCCTCTTTGATGTCAATTCTCTAAAAAAACAAAATAAATGATTCTAAGATGAGAGATATTAAAGTATGTGATAAAGTGTAAATGGTATTAGTTTACCTTAGTTTTTTCTCCAGCAGCTTGAACAGATTTAGTCCATCGATTGATTTCTTCATTTTGAGTTGTTTTATTTGACAACAAACCCTATATAGATCATACAATATATTATCAAATAACTCACATTTTAAAGTTCAAATAAATAAGAGAGTTCATACATAGTATTTGAATCAAATAAGAGTTTAGACAATAATGTTGTTTTAAATAATAATGCAGTCTATTCTTAATTATAAATAAATATTCATAAAAGAACTTACATTAAATAAATAACAGAGATCAAAATAACATAACAATATTACTTCAAATAAGAGTTGACACAAGAGTGCAGTTAACTTACATTTACACGCTCAAATCCTAGTCTTCGAATAACAAGATCTGTAGTCCAATAGCGAATGAGTAATTTCTTTGTTTTACCCCCCAATCCACCAATTCTCACCTTCTCAAAGTAAAAAATCTATGCATGCAGAGGACCAACATCATTTGGTTAGCACAGACAAAGGTTAACAATAGTTATAAACATTGAATTAATATTTATAAACTTACCATAAGTAAAAATAAACAACCACCAATAGCTCTGATCTTCCTTTTCTCCTCTCCTCTTCTTCTCTTCAAAACACCCTTAAATTGCCACACCTCATCAGCTAGCCATTGTAATACAAATTTTGCCCAGTTGTATTGGCCAGCATTGTCCACATCAATGCTAGCCGCAAGGTGTCTAGCAGCAGGGAAGATATTTGTAGACGGACATAAAAAGCATCCGAGAATGAACAACAAGAAGCATCGTTTAAATCTGGGGGATGAAGGATCTTCCATTTGCATTTGTTCTTTTAATTGGGTATGTTTTAGCTTGGAAAATAACTTGATCTCTGAGGATTCAATCAAAGATGAAGAGCCTAAAACATCACGTCCGGTGTAGGGAATTCCTAGAATTCGCCCTACTTCATCAGGTGTGAGTTTAAACTTTTGAGTTGAACTGATACAAAGAAGTTTATCCATAGGTTCAAACCTCATAATCAATTCTTCACATAATTTTCGACTCAGAGTATCGCAGGTAAGACTCAAAAGTTTTCCAAACCCCATATGTTTTACTACTTGTCTCATATCTTCAGTGAGGGAAAGAATTAACTCCTTCAGTTGCCTAGGAGAACACCTTGTTTGAATCGGTAGCATTGCCTTTGTTATGCCAAGCATTTCCTTTGTTTCCTTTGCTGCTTTGTTGTACTTCTCCCTCTCTGTTTGACTTAATTCTTTCCATCTTTTATTGCATTCACTTTTGTTCACTTTATTCTTGGAGAAAAATTCTTTTCTATATTGGACAATATAATCAAATTTTTTGATATTATACATTTGTTTATATTAATTAAAAATGGAAAACATTACAAACAAAAATAAAACATTAAAAATCAAACAAATTAACAATATAATAACCAAAATGATGCTATATAATGAAGTATTACATCAAATAAAATAACAAAATAACTATATAAAGCACTCACTTTAATATAAAATACTATTAATAGATAAAATGTTTGTAATCTCTTAATTAATAATAATAATAATAATAGAAGAAATATTTTAACAAAGAACAAAGTAAAAAAAATCTCATTCAAATATCTCTCAAGGAACCAAATAAGTATTTCGGTATTCTACGCATGTTTAGCAAATAACTTATCACTATCATAATTGATACACAAGTAAACATAAACATATTTTCCCTTTCGAAGTATCTAAAAATTGGCTCCATTCGGACATACTCCATCGGACATACAAGTATGCAATGTTGATTTTTCTGCTTCAGAAACTTCCATAATTAGTTTTATAAAGTAAGATCAATTCTTTAGATTGATAGAGGATTATTAAATTTTTAAAAAAATTACCTAACAGTGAAGGTCAAATAAAAAATATGTTTATAATTGAAAATTTATAACTAAATGCAACGAAATAAAACAATCACTTTCATTCATTCGTTCTTCCAAATTAAATTTTTTTCACCATCTAATAACTACTAAAATTAATTTATAAACTTAAGTTTTAAAGTAAAAAATACTAAATCATCACCTGAAACATTTGTATCCGGAAAGATATTTGACTGCAGACCCAGAAGCTTCGCTAGAAAGCACAATCTTTACATCTGCATCACCCATTTTTGAATAAAACTTTCCGAAACTATTTTTCTTCTTTTTCCCCTCTCTCGTTCTGCCCTTTTCTCTGGTTTCTCTTCCTGCAATGCTCGTCTCCGCTCCTGGAACTTCTATTCCGCTCCTGTAACTAACCCTTTTTCCTCAATCTCGCCTTTCTCCGCCCTTAAACTCTTCTCCTCACTCGATAAAGAATAATAATGGAAGTATTAGAGATGCGTGCTTGAAAGGACGATGAATGCAAGCCCCAGCCATAGGATCAATACGGTAGTCACACTCAAACAACCATAACCATTAGATATCTGTCATTTATTATTATAATAATATTTAATTTTATATTTATTTTATTACTTATTAATGATACTTATATATTTTTAATTATATATATTATATATACTACATAATATATAATATATATTGTAATACAAATATATATATATTTCATATTACGATATATTACTACTATATATTAATATATATTTATATGATATTATATATATTTTGTTTATATATTAATATATCCATTATTACTATTAATATTATATATTACTAATATATACAATTATATATTAATATTATATATTACTATTATAAATTAATATTATATTTTACCATTATTATATATTGTTGCTTTATATTATATATATTATATTATTGTCTTACATGTTTTATTATTATAAAATATATTATATATTTTATTTTATACAGTAACAAATTACTATTATATATTAATATTAAATATTATAACTATTTATTATTATATATTACTATTAATGTTGGTAATAGTAATAGTGATATGTTACTTTAATATTAAATATTATTATTATTTATTACTACAATTACTTTTTTTATTACTCTATATTACTATATATAAACATATAAATATTAGTAATATATATTTCAAATATATGTAGTATATAAATATATATATATATATATATATATAAATACACACGCGGGGATAGCGCCGGGAGCCCTATATTACATTTTTAAATTTTTTATTAAATTATAACTATATATTATATTACTATATTTTATTATATATTATTATATATTACTATACATCACTATATATTATTATATTTTATTACTATATAGTTCTACTAATATTGTTAATTTTATGATTTTATATATCAAATATGTATTGGAATTTTTAATATACATACATATATATATATATATATATATATATTGGATTGTAATATATGTATTTTGTTTTCAAATCAAATGAATTATAGTTCTTCAAATCCGTCCTGAGTCTTTACTATCTCTTATTATACTCTTCAAATTCATCCCAAATATCAACAACTTAAAACGTCACACAACTATTGCTAATTAGACCATTCAAACAACTATTGCTAATTAGACCATTCAACAACTTAAATGTGACTTTATGATAACTCAATGACACCTTTTTTCAACAAGACAACAACACTTCACGTGATTTTCACATTTATAGCTATAGGCCTCTACTATCTGTTACTAGCTATTCTCTGGCCTCTACTATCTCTTACTACTACTAGCTATTCACGTGTTACTAGCTTTTCTTTACTTTATGCACACTACTAGCCATTCACGTGTTACTAGTTTTTCTTTACTTTATGCACACTTTTATGCACACTGCTATAAATAATGTTCATTCACAATGTTCATTCACCTTCAACATTACTCATCCTCAAAAACATTTCTTTAAATCTACTCTCAACCAAACCTTTCTTTTCCTATTTCTTCTTTGCCTTCCGAATATATTTCTCTTTTCTCATCCTTACACTTTCTTACACTTTCTAATTGGACATGGCATCAAGCAGAAGCAAAAAAGGAAAGGGAAAGGAAATTGTGCAAGATGAATCCACGGCAAAAACCAAAAGTAAGTTCAATAAAAATGATTTTTTATCACTTCAAAGAAGCGGAGAGTTTGAAAAAAATTTCTTACAAAGACATATCAACTATGGTCGTTTAATAGATTGGGACTATCTTAGATCTATTGAATTTAAATATGAAGAAATTTTACATTTATATTGTCCCACATGGCTTCTCTATCCCCACAGGGATATATATGAACGACCAACAAGGATTTTTTTCACTAATATAGATGTGGACGAAGGGTGGATGGAGGATGATGAGGATGATGATTCCTTCTTCAAAATTGAAAATGAGATACAACCTTCGCCTTCAAAACTTACGTGAATGGTCAAATCATAGAAATCAATCCTAAAATCATATGTATAGAAAATAATCTAACATGGGTTAAATATAGTGATTGTATGCCTTATATGGAATCCGACTTACTTGACGATGCCAAAGTTGTTTTTGATGATGATAATATTGAGGAAGTTAATCACAATGCAGTGGATTTAGGTTTTCATGAAAGGATTTTACATATTATCGTGACACGGGTTATCAGACCAAGAGCCCAAAACTATACTACTATCACTAGAGAGGACTTTTGGTTGATGGCGTGTTTGATTAGAGGAAAAAAATCCTGGTATTCATTACTTAATTCCCTATTTTATTATAATTGCCAGGAGTATTCCTAATATAAATCTCCCGTATCCCAGCATGATAACACGGATTTTGATTGACCAAAGAATTGATCTTCATAAAGAAATAAAAGTTCAACTTAGTATGAAAAATGGAATCAATAAACTTAGTATCCAAAGAACTAATTGGGTGTTTGAAGATGGTGATTGGGTAAATTTGAAAAGGAGAAGAGGTGAAGCAAGAAGAAGTGAAGCAGAGACAATGTCATCAATACCGTATCAGAGGAAGAACATTTCAACAATGAGCAAAAATGGAATCAATTTTTTGAAGTAATGAATGATATTCGAACAAGTGTGCATGATGGCTTCTATGACATGGGAAATAAATTTGATAATCCGAACAACCGAGTAACAGGATTGGAAAAGGATTTTGGTGATTTCAAAATTTTTCAAACCAACGTTGATCAATATATGAAAGAGTCCAGAGATTACATGAAACAATCTACTCACCACATGCATCGATCAGGAGACTATATGCAGCAATCAAGAGTGCAACATCCGGATATACAAGATAAGATGAAACACATGTCTTGTGAAATGAAATATTATTCAAGGTTTCATCACTAACATATGGGAAAACACTGCCAATCAACCTGGACTCCGTCTGGTGCTGCAACTAGTATCCCACTCGAACACCTCCTCCTCCCCGGACTCGGTGCTGCTGGAACAACTAGTATCCCACTCAGAACACCTCCTCCTTCGAGATTTTTTGCACATACACCTAATTTTTGTCCCACACCACCCAATGTTTTTCCTACATCATCAAACACCGAGAAGATGTCTAGTCCCACTACCACCACCTCTTCAAGAGAAAACAGAAAAGGAAAAGCAAAATTTAAACCCAAGACAAGGGAAGATAAGACCATGGAAGATTAGGGGGGAAGATTGATAAATGTGTTTTAAATTTAATGTAATATATTTGGAGTATGTAATTTTAATGTGTGTTTGTAATGAATCATTTATGTTTTTATGTTTGAATATGTAATATGTTTGTAATGTTTTTATGTTTGAATATGTAATATGTTTGTAATGATATGTAATATGTTATTTGTTTCAAATGCATATATTTATTTCAAATATTTCAAATGAATATGCAACATATTATTTGTTTCAATTTAGAATAAATTAGAATAAATAGATAAATTTAATATTCCATTAAAAATAAAATTATTCATCCAAATTAAATCATTTTTTCTCCATTAAAAAACAATTGAAAAAAAAAAAAAAAATAGTGCCAGGCGCCGCGCGGCGCCGGGCGCAGCAGCGCGCAGCGCTGGGTGCCCAGGCGGCCCGCAGGCCGGCGCGCGGCGCCCGGGAGGGGCCAGGGCGCGCGGCGCCAGGCCGGGCGGCGCGCGCCGGGCCGGGCGCCAGCAGGGGGCGCCCCGGCGCCGGGGCCGGGCGCCGGGCGCCGGGCGCCAGCCCCAGGGCGGGCGCCCGGCGCCGCAGGGCGCCGGCGCCAGCCCCCGGGGCCGGGCGCCCGCGCCGGGCGCCCGGCCCCGGGCCCGCGCCCAGGGCCCGGCGCCAGCGCCGCGGCGCCCGCGCAGGGCCCGGCGCGCAGGCGCTGCGCGCATAGGCGCTGGCGCCTGGCCCTTCTATATATAAGTATATATATTTATAATGTATATATTTATAATAGTACTATATATAAAATACTAATATATAATACTAAAATATCTAAAATAACAAAATTTTAAATATTTTCTAGTTTATTTGTCTAAAAATAATTATCATAATTATTTAAATATATATTTTTTTATCTAATAGATATATATATAATACTAATACATAATACCAAAATATATATATATAGGATTATATTATATATTATAAAATATATTATTGAATTATATATTAGTATAATATTTAAAATAACAAAAGTGATCAATTTTTTTATAATTTATTTGTAGCACAAAAAACCTAATTCTAAAATTAATTATCATAATTATATTACTTATATAAATTCCACAAAATACCTAACAATATTAATTTAATTATTGATGTGTTAATAAATTTTTTTTCGCTTAAAAATTTACATTTAAACATATTTTGCTTATTTAATTTAATTGATATTCTAATAATTTTTGGGCGCCAAAAACATTTTGCTTCTTCTTTATAGCGCCAAAACCAATCATCCTTATTTATTTTACTTTTCCTTCCATTTATATATATAAATATTTCTCTAATATTTCTATATTAATTTTTGTAAAATAATGGAGAGGTCATGGATGTATTCTAAATCAAGAGGAAGTGATGAATATATTGGGGGAGTTAATGCCTTTCTTGAATTTGCATCAGAAAATATTCAATCTATGGATGGCAAGATATCATGTCCTTGTGTTAAATGCTTCAACACATTGAGATATGCCACACACACGGTATTCAATCACTTGTTACGCTATGGATTTCAACGTGGGTATCGAGTGGATATTTCATGGAGAGAGTAATGAAAAGTCTAAATCTCATACAACGAAGGATACCAATCAAGATCCATCTTATCATGATCCATTGAATGGTAATGGTAATGATACCCTTTTTGATCATGACATCTTTGGCATGCTACATGATGCATTTATAGACTTACAGAATTCTGAATCAATTTCTCATACACCTCAGCCGACTTCTCATGCACCTCAGCCAATTGACCCAATTTCGGTATAAGTTTCATGAATTACTTGAAAATGCAAAAAAACCAATATATCCAAATTCTAAATATAGCATGCTTACAACTATTGTGCACTTGTATCATTTAAAATGTTTGTCTGGGTGGACCAACAAATCCTTTTCATTATTGTTAGAGTTTTTAGGAGAATTGTTGCCTCCTCAAAACATATTACCAAATAGTTGCCACCAAGTGAAGAAAGTTATCTCAGCTTTAGGATTGGGATATGAGAAAATTCATGCTTGTCCTAATGATTGCATGTTATACTGGAAAGAAAGAGATAAAGATGATGCATGTTATATATGCGGGGCTTCCAGATGGAAACGAAATGGAGAACAAATAGATGGAAATCAAGGAGCTCAAGATGGTAAAAAAAAAAACCCTTCAAAATATTGAGATGGTTTCCATTGATTCCTAGATTGCAAAGACTATTTACATGTGATAAAACTGCTTCTTTGATGAGATGGCATTATGATAAAAGAACAAAGGACGGACTCTTAAGACACCCACAGATTCACCGCATGGAAAAGATTTGATTCTCTGTATCCTAAGTTCTCTGATGACCCCAGAAATATTCGATTAGGATTAGCGGCAGACGGTTTCAATCCATTCAAAACCATGAATGTTACATATAGCACTTGGCCAGTAATAATGATACCATATAATCTACCTCCTTGGTTGTGCATGAAATCTACAAATTTTATACTCACATTACTTATTCCTGGTCCTAAAAGTCCCGGTGATAAGATTGATGTATATATGCAGCCACTGGTGGTAGAACTGAAAGAATTATGGTACAGAGGAGTAAATACTTATGATTCTTCGGTTGGTGAAAGATTTAAAATGCATGCAGCATTATTATGGACTATTAATGACTTTCCTGCATATGCAAATTTGTCTGGATGGAGTACTAAAGGTAGATATGCATGTCCAGTATGTGGATACGATACATGTTCGCAATGGTTATATCATGGTCGAAAGTATTGTTATATGGGACATCGAAGATGGTTGGAGTCAACTCATCCATTCAGATATGATAAATACTCTTTCGATGGGACAGAGGAATTTAGAGTTGCTCCCAAACAAAGAACTGAGCTGATGTTTTGCAAGAATTAGATGAGATTCACTCAACAAGCACCAAGGAAATGCAAGGATGGAAAAAAAAAAGTATATTATTTGATTTGCCTTACTGGGAGAATGTTTTAATCAGACACAATATTGACATGATGCATACAGAGAAAAATTGTTTTGATATAATTATTGGTACAATTCTTGGACAAGAAGGAAAGTCTAAAGATAATTATAAGGCTAGACTTGATCTTCAAGAGATGGGAATAAGAAAGGATCTACATGTACGTAGACAAGTTAACTGTACGAACCTATTTCTGCCTAAAGCTTGTTACCAAATGACCTTGCAGGAGAAAGATGCATTTCTTAAGGTTTTGAAGAATTTAAAACTTCCAGATGAGTACTCAACTAATATCTCCAGATGCGTTCAACTCAAGCAACGGAAGCTAATAGGTTTAAAGAGTTATGATTGTCACATTTTAATGCAAGAGTTTATTTCCATAGCAATTTGTAGATCACTGCCCGATAATGTTGCCTCTGTTATAATCAAAATTTGTAACATTTTTAAATATCTTTGCTCTAGGGTACTTGACCCACAAGAGCTTGAACAACTAGAGGCATTAGTTCCACAAATTATGTGTGAACTTGAAAAGATTTTCCCTCCTTCATTTTTTTACCAAAGCATGATACACTTAATCGTGCACTTGACAAGCGAAGCAAAGATTGGTGGACCAGTAACGTATAGGTGGATGTATCCGGTTGAAAGGTAAATTTATATAACAAGCATACTCAATTTATTTAACAATTACCATGTATATATATTTATTGTATGTAATACTGTGTGTAGATATTTGCTTCGCCTCAAGTCCTATGTACGTAATAGAGCACGACCTGAAGGTTCAATCGCAGAAGGATACATAGCAAATGAGTGCTTGCTGTTCTGTTCAAGATATTTAGATGGAGTTGAAACAAGGTTTAATCGTCTATTGCGGAATAATGACAACCACATTGCATTTGGAGAAGAGGAGTCCACTATCGGAAGACCTCTGGGAATAAGAATATGTAAAAGGCAAAAAAAGAAAAAGAATAGCTCGAATTGTCTTGATGAGAAATCATTGGAGCAATGCCATAGATACATATTATTCAACACTGAATCGATTGCCTCATTTAGACTGTAAGTATACATTGTCATAATATTATAATAATAATGAATATCAATTTTAAACCTTAATGTCTATTGTTTCATATGAAGGGAACATATGCAACATGTTCGAAGGACAAATCGGGGGAAGAAGTTAAATACTTTCCAAATTGACAAACTTCATAGCAAAGACTTTAATACCTGGTTTAGTCGTCGTGTAAGTATCAATAGACAATCATTTGTAGTATTATTAAATTATTATATTTATATGATTTCTTTTCTAGGTTTTGAATCCAAAATACTCTGGAGAGATTACAGATGAAGTTAAATGGATTGCTCGTGGACCAAATCCATTGGTTAGAAATTTTAATGGATATGTAATCAATGGATATCGATTTCATGTAAAAGATCACGAAAAATGCCTTCAAACTCAGAATTCAGGTGTTGTTGTAGCCGTGGATGACATTACTTATGCAAATGCCAAGGATAAAAGGCCGACTAAAGGTAAAGTCAATTATTATGGAATTTTACAGCAAATTATTCAAATAAACTATAATGGGATGTATAGTTTTGTATTATTTCGGTGTGATTGGGTCGATCTACAACGAGGATACAAGAAGGATAGATTTGGCTCAACACTTTTGAATTTCTCTTATCTGAATCATACGGGTGCCGATTTACTGGATGATCCTTATGTGTTGGCATCCCAGGCAAAAAAGGTATTTTATGTAGCTGATGAAAGACACAAGGGATGGCTTATTGTTAAACATGTCAAAGTGAGAGATGAATTTGATATGGGTAATGAAAACATGAATCAACGTCTAAATTCAGAAAGTAGCCATACAGACAATCATGTATGGGTTCGGACTAATCTTGAAGATGGAGATGGAGGAGATGAATTAACACACATAAATGATGATGATGATGATGAGATTGATAGAGTAGGATGGGATGGATATACATATGAAATGTAATGTAATGTAATGACATTTTATTTATATGATCATTAATTTTTTTTTTCTATTCTTCTTTTGGTTTGTAACATAATGCATTTAAGATAAGAAATGATAAGTACTCATTATTTTTTATCTTAAATATGGTAAGAAGACTTAATAATGCATCATATGAATATGAATTGATATTATTTTATTGTTGAATAATAATATGGTAAAAATAATAATAGAGTGGTATGGTTATAATAGATGGTAACAACTAATAAAATATAGTAACATATGATAATAAAGGTAAAAAGTCAAGTAACAAGTCGTAAAATTTGAAAAGCTGGCCCACGCATGCGTGTGCCTCGAAATGGAGCCATGAGTGCTATGTACATTACTACATATGACATTATTATATATATACGAATATAATTTTTTAATTAAAATTATAATTAATATTAAATCACTATTAACATTATATATCACTATTACATACTACTAAATATTAATATTATATATTACAATTATTTATTTACTATATTTTATTATAAATTACTATACATTAATACACAACACAATACTATATATTCCTAAACTCTAATTATCAATGTTAGATATAGAGCAATAATATTTGAAATAATTAATTTAGGGTAAACTTAATTAAGTTATCAATATTATATAATTTTATATAGAAAGAAATAATTATTAAAGAAGTAAAAATTCATATTAACTATCAATATTATATAATTATATATAAATTTAGAAAAAAAGAATGACAACATTAATATTATTTTGAATTTCAAAGTTGATATTTAATTTAAAGACACATTACTTAATTAGTTAATTAATTAATTAATTACTTTAATCAATTAAAATTATTTTTCAACTCTCTTATTTATTTTGCTTGCTTTCTTGCAAGTTGTAAATATATTCTATATATATATTTTTTAATTTGCATCTAATTTGTATAGACTAGACTTGAGTACTTATCTATTTTATTATTAACCTTATACATGTTATACATAATAAGTAATAATCAAGAAAAACGCCATAAAAAAGTTAATACAATCTCATAAAAAATAAAATAACATTTTGATTATAATAATTTAATTTGAAAGTAATCTATTAATAAATTTTTAATTAAGTGCATTTGGACTATATTTTAAATTAGTAAAAATTGAAAAGATTGTACGAAATTATATATCTATAGGTTATAAAAATTCTATAAAATTAACCTAAAAAAAAACTTCTGAATAACTAAAAATATAAAAAATATGAACAGGTAGTGGCCGTAAAGATTGTAACATAAAAAAGGTTGAATGTGAAAAAGAAAAATATGAGGTCTAGTAATAATAAGGATTGTAATATAAAAAAGGGCAGATAAAATTGAAAAAATAGGATAAAAACTATGAAAAAAAAATTGTCAAAAAAAATGCGGGCTTGAATTGGCGCGCCCACCAATAATTTTATATAACTATTAGCATTACTATATTACTATTACTATATATTACGATCTATATTATATTATATTATATTATATTATATTATATTATATTATATTATATTATATATTACTTTATTATATATTAGTATAATTTTTTTAATTACAATTACTATATAATATATATTAATATAAAATTACTAGTAATATATCCAATGCTATATATTATTATATATATATTACTATACATTACTACACGTTACTATACATTATTACTAATATACCAATATATTGAGTCTCTGTTGACCCCATCAATGGTATCGCATTCATTACTATATATTACAATCTATATTATATTATATATTACTTCATTACATATATATATTAGTATAATATATATGAGTTGTATATATACTATATATTTTTTTTATTTACAATCACTATATAATCTTAAATTACTCATATATCTTAATAATATATTATTATATATTACTATATATTACTATATAGTTTTTTAATTATAATCTTTCCCTCAAAGTTTTTCTTTCACTCAACTCAAAGCTTTTCTTCCGCTCAAAACTCTCCTCAAAACTCTTCTTAATTCATCCTTATTTTCAATTTAACACATTTTCAACTAAAATTTTAATATATTCCGAACAACATCTACTAAAAAATTTTAAATAACAACTCTTAAATATTTTTGATATATCTGATGAATATTGTCTTAACAAAATATAATAACAAGTGATTGTTATCAAGTAGAAATATTGTTATATTTAGATTATTAATTATTAGTAATTATGAATATTATATAATATAATTAATTATCAATACAAATAAAAAATATGAATTTATACTAATTATCAAGATCGCCCTCATCCGTGAGCACCCGGTTACAGAGGGGCCTGGCGCCCGCCTCAATGCCCGGGCGCCCGGGTATGCAGAAGCCTGGCGCCAGCACCCGTCCACAGGCACCCGCACAAGTGGGAGCCTGGCGCCCGCCCTTATCTACGGGCGACCGCGCAAATGGGAGCCTGGCACCTGTCCCCTACGACGGGTGCCCGCTTATTACATTACTCTATATTAATACTATATTACTATAATATATTACTATATATTATCATATATTACTATACATTATTACATATTACTAATACTGATATTAATATATATTATATATTGATAATTACAGACTATATATATATAATTATATTATATTATAATTAGAGACTATATTATATATTCTTGTATTTATTTATCTACATTTACTATATTATTATAGATTGCTATTTATTTATTTGCAATTTAATTCCAAAATAATATAATAATAAATTTTAATTTAACTGGTTGTAAAAATTTATATAAAATTATTTTAGTTGTGAAAATTATATAAAATCAATCTAAATAAAATACATATCACCAACTAAAAATATGGAAAAAAAATGAAACGACAAAAATTATAAAAAATATGAGACAAGGTAATGGCTAATGGTTAAACAAAGATAAGGATTGTAATATAAAAAAGGCGGTAAACAAAAGTGCGGGTAATGAAAAAAAGCGCGAGTAATGAAAAAAAAGCGGGTAAATCTAATGAAAAAATTAGCGAAAAAAATTGACGGCCTTTGAAATTGTGGCGGGCTTTGAAATTGACAGACTTTTTAATTTTCTCTATAAATTCAATCCCAATACATATTCAAAACTCTCCTCAAACCTCTCTTAACTCAACAAAAAGATTTTTCCTGTTTGATGAGTATTTCAAAAATTTAAAATATTTCCATCGACTATGGGACGAACTAAACGCCGGATGAGTATTGTATCTGATCATGAAGAATCACAACAATCCCAACAAGTTCAATGTGAAGAAAATCAATCTTACGAAGATGCTACCCCAGGTTATCGATCATTTCAATTTAAGATTTCACATTGACATGTTATCAACTAATTACCTTTTTTTTCAGTTGTCAAGAAACATAGAGGCCCAACTCGTACAAGATGTTTGGGACTTAGAAAAAGGACAACGCATGTTAGTTGAAATGAACGAATTAAATCAACCCATAGGAATTGATGGTACAATCTTTACAAGATTTCTTGGGTCTATAGTTAGAGTGCATGCCATTGCTCCAATAAACTATAAAACGTGGCGCGAAATGCCAATGGAGTATAAAGATGACATGTGGAACATTGTACAGGTATTTGGTAATCTATTTTTATTCTTGGGACGAGTAGATGAAAAAGCTAATATATCTAATTTTATTTTTTACATGTTTCTTTTACTTTAATTGTAGTCAAAGATTACTTTCAACCCACTCAGAGATGACACTAAGAAATGGGTTATTGGAAATTTGTCTGAAAAATGGAAGAGTTTTAAAAATTCTCTAAAATCAAAATGGTTCGATGAATCACTTGGAATAGATGAAAATATCAAGAGAATGGAAGATGAAAGAGTTGATCCAGATCAATACAAGGAGCTTGTTAGTTTCTGGTTAAGTGATAAAGGAAAGGTACAAATACAATCCACTATACAATTCACTATATAATTCACTCTTGTTATTCTGATATTTTTTTTCTTTATGCTAGGAAATTAGTAAAAGAAATTCAGAATGTCGTTCAAAGTTGGATCGATCCGCATTGTTTAGGATCGAAATCATTTGCAAAGCTCATACATGAAAAGGTATAAAGAATTCATATTTCATTTACTTGCAATTAATTACAATCAAAATAATACAAAGTGTGGTTTTCTTTTTTTCATTATAGATGACACAATCTGGGAGGAAACCTTCTAGAGCTGAACTTTATATTACAAGTAGAACACGATCGGATGGTAGTTTAGTTTCTACAAAAGCATCGAACTTGTGGTATGGATGATTATCTTTTTATGTAATTCTAATTGAATTATTTATACTTAACATTTGATTCACTTTAATTTTTACTTCTTACAGGAAATAATAAAGAGTGGAATGGAATCTAATGAAGAAGTGCAAATAGAAAGTTCCAATTTGTCTTGGGAAAGTGATATTGTATCTAAAGTTAAAGGGCCTGATTCAAGGGGAAGAATTAGATGTGTGGGAAAGATTACAACTCCGCGTGTGCATTCAACTAAAGCTGGGAACGAAGATATGACTATTATGATGGAACGATTAATGGAACAAAATCACAATCTTACTAATTTGGTCAGCAATGTTCTTATGCATGTTGCTACACATGCCGGAAGTGGACAGCAAAATGAATTGATGAATCTGGTTAATGAAGCAAGGCTTATTGCTGGTGTTCAGGTATGAATGTCATTTCTTTGGTCACATAATCTTACTATTTTCACATTTATCTTTTAATAATAATCCAAATTATTTTTATTGTTAGATTCCTCTAATACCAGATGCTAGTAGTGCACATAGAAATCAACCATCATCATCAACACCTGACTCCATCCCACGGGGTAATGTTTTCATTTTCAACCATTCTTTACATTCTTTACAACGTCACTATCTAATTATATTAACTTAATTTTTTTTAATAGATCAACAGGAAGAAAGAGTATGATAAACTAGTTGGTCACTGCTCTGCTCTGCTCTACTCTACTGCTTTCGCTCTCTTCGCTCTCTGCTCTACTCTGCTTAGTTTTAGATTTATGGTGGGATTGTGCCCTTCATTTTGTGATGGTAATATTTTTGGTGATCAAAGTGAATATTTTTTGTTTTATTTTAGGTTTCACCATCTTAGTAGAAGATATTCATGTCTTAGCAGAAGACATGTTGTTGTGGGAAAGGAATCTTTTTTTCCCTTTTGATCTTATATGTATTACTCAATCTAATGTATTAGTCAATCTCACATATCAATGCAATTCTAATTATATTTATATTAATTTTGTAATTATTTTATACCCTCTTAAATTTAAAATTAAAACAGTGTCATTATTGATGTAAATATCGATATCATATCATGTAGTGATTTCCTATCACTTTTGATAACTACAACTTTTGTAAGAGATTGGTAACACTTGTGTAATGTGATTTTTCAGACTATACTATAGCAACTGATGGCAAAAAATTATAATATTTTCTAAGACATAGTAATTATTGATAATAAGGTACTAACACGTGGTAATCTTTGATAGTAACAAATTGTAAAAGGTAGTAACACAAAAGATAGTAACACATGGGAACCTACAATAACATTAGTGTAACTAATATAAAAGTTAAAAGTGTAGTAACACATGAAAATCGAAGAAAAAGAGAATAACATTTCCTAACATTACTGCTAGCCGATGATAAAAGTTATTAACATTTTCTAACACAGATCGACTGAATGGTAACTAATAAAAATAGTAACATCTAATAATATATAGTAATCGATGATAAAATTAGTTACATTTCTTAACTTTCCTAACTCAAGGTAACAATGAAAGTATAACATATTTTTTTCTCACTCAATGTAACTTTGATAAAATCAATTATTTTTCCTCACTCAATCTAACCGTCGATAAAAGTAGTATAATCTTGCAACACATGATAAGCGATGTTCAAATTAGTAACTTTTCCTAACTCAATGTAACCGATGATAAATATAGTAACATCTCACAACTTTTGGTATAGTTACATTTCCTCACTTTCCTAATCGACAATGAAAGTATAACATATAGTAATATATGGTAACCGATGATAAAATCAATTACTTTTTCTAACTCATTGTAACAGTCGATAAAAGTAGTAAATTTCCTCACATGATGGTGCCGACGATGTAAATAGTAACATCTCATAACATATAATAACTGATAATAAAATTGTAACATCTCCTAACTCAATGTATCCGACGATAAAAAATAGTAACATTTCATAACATATAGTAACTGATAATAAAATGAGTGATTTTTCTTCACACTATAGTAACAGACGATAAAAGTAATAACAAATCGTAACATATAGTAACCGATGATAAAAATCCTAATATTTCTAACAACCAATTAGCTGACAATAGAACTACTGTTTCTATCGACACTTTTTAAACGTCACAATAGATATATACATGCTACAACAGTTACACAAAACATCAGCATATACCTATCCCGACTGGTATATACTCAACCATATTCTATCCGTTGGAGAAAGTATTAGTGACGGATTTTATATGTTTTGCTCACGGTTTTTTTCCGTCAGCGTACTGCTCTTATTTTGTAGTGATGGTTGGTCTGAATTGTTGGAAAAATCTTTTCTTCGGACACTGCGGATAACCAAATAAACTACGTGCATCTCTTTCTTCACTAAATACACAAGTTCCAAATGGTACCAGGATATGCCATGGATGTTCCAGACCAAAGGTTGTCAAGCCAGCTATATTTGGTTTCCACAACAGAAGAACAAGAGAAGTTGTAATATGCCTGAAATGGATCCTAAAGTTTCAGTGTCCACATTACCTTAACAACATCCCCTGCATGGAATCTCAAGATTTCCGTCATATATATATAAAATTGCAAAAATTGTTAAATCAAAATCAATTGCAAAATTTATATACAGAACTTCAAAGCCCTATTCTGGGACCTGAATTGCCACCCTTTAGACCATTCTTTTGTAGCTAACTATGAACAATTGTTGGATTGCCAGCAACAACTTACAAGCATATGTGATCAATTACAACAGAATTTTTTTAACAATTTTACTAAATACTTAAACTATTTATTTTTAAATTGAATTATAAGTTAAAAACTAATCTTTAAGTCAAAAGTTAAAAGTAAATAATCGAGTCGAATATACTTCTAACATAGGTTTCTCTTTGCGTGAGAGCCCACAAGCAATCAATTTCCTTTTGCTCCCCTAATCCCACGACCACGATTCAAACCCGCCTATGAAATTAGACTAGACCAAATCGCAGTCAATGGTCCCAAATAAAAAAAAAAAAAAAAAGGAAACTATTGATTGGTTCGACTATGAAACTAAATTGGATCAAATCATGGTCAATAGGTAAAATATACATGTATATATATATATATAATGAGTTCGAGACGTGAAGATAATCTTTTTATAAAATATAAAGAGAAGCTGTATACATATATAACCCATCCTCCTCCTACCCTCACATTAAATCAGGAAATATTTCACACACCGATGTGCCCTTATATATATATATTCATAGTTCTCGAATCAAAACTGTAACCATTTCTATAAGGTCTCATTTTAAAAAAATTAGAAAATATCAGCTCGAATCGTGGTTTTTGATAAAAATAAAATAAAATTAATATTGATAAAGAGGATAAAAATGTAAGTGAATTATGTGAATTTTGATTGTTCAACGCCCATGAGTATAAATGGGCACCTCAAGTTTTGGAAACAAAAATTAAGTTCAATCCCTTTTATCTCTTTTTTTTTCTTAATTTTTATTATTTTTAGTTTCGATTCTCGAAACAGAATTGGAACAGAAACACAAATACGTGGTTTCAAAACTAAAACTGAAATCGTCCACTTAAGCGGTAGTTCTCTTTCTTTTAAATTTAGAATGAAGAACCAATAATTCTAAAATCGGAGCCGACAATATTAGAACTATTGTCATGTCTGCGCGAGCCGACAATCTCTAAATTATAAAATAGATTACAACAAATTAAAGGTCTACGTGGTAATGGTCTCGATCCTCTTCCAATCCAATAATTTTAAATTTAAATTCTCGTATAATAAAAAATAGAAAAGACCCATGGAATTTCCTGGTCTCAAATCCTTAGCCTTTCGGACCAAAACGAGGTTGGACCAAGCCTACACCAGCTCGAGGTTGGACAGTTGGGCCTACTATTATCATGTCATTTTGACCCCGCATTACTCTTGCAACATCAGGAAAACCTGCAACCATGCGTATATATATATATATTCATGGCAATTGAAATCCACGTTAGCAATTGGAGGAATGGTAGCTGTCCTTTCCTTTTGATGCGACCCCCTTGGATATATTTTGTTAAGTGTGGTCTATTGTATCTTGGGAGTTGCCTCATTGGTTGGCCTTCAGTCCATTATTTTCAGACACTGTCAAAAAATAATAATAATAATAATAATTGTAGAAGAGAGCAAAATGGATTGCTAGGATTATCCAATTAAGCACATAACTGTCATCCAGCATATCCGACTACCCTTCAGAAAACAAAAAGGTACTAGTCTCATACAAATTTTTGTATAATTGTCCTGCATCAGTACCTTTGCAGATTATTAGTCCATTTATTAGAGTAACATCAAATATAACACAAACTTCCATGAAGAATTAATGTTTGCATCAAGAAATTTAAGAAGACGAGTGGGCAACAATGGGACTCCTAACTTGGTGCCATCCATCATCCCACACCAAAGCAGCAGACAGAACACTATCCGCTATTGTTGCTGTTACAGTCACTGTGAAAGACTGTTTCTCCAAGAGTGATTTGAAAGAGAGGACATCTGGATCAACTTGAACCTTGACACCTGATGGGGCTGTAACATTTGCCTTGAAGGTAACTATCGGTGAACCAACATTAGTAACTGTTCTGTTGAAGACACGAGTAACAGTCCCTCCAGATGAACCAGATAAGGTAAAAGATGGGTAGTTCAGATCCCAAACTGTTCCATTATTAGCTGCAGTACATGTGCTATTGTCACCGGTGACAAGCCTTAAGGTCTTAGTGCTATAACCTTGCCCACATAAAAAGCTGACAAAGTCAGCCTCATCCGCATCATACACTAGTCCTGGATTTATAGCCTTTGTAGGATTTATTTGACCCGATCCATATGCAAACTCTGCATCAGTGTTTGTCGTAACACTCATTGGTGTGGCTGCAAAATGGAAAGGAATCAAGAACATATTAACTATGATTAGGAAATTTAGAAAACCAGTTAAAACATTACCTGTTGTCATTAGGGAAGATTTAATAGCTGCAGGAGACCATGTTGGGTGGAATGATTTAACATAGGCAGCTGTTCCAGTTGCATGTGGACAAGCCATAGATGTGCCAGAAATTATGTTGTATGGAACTACTCTTGTATCTCCGTCAAGCCCTGTCACAGTTGTGGCTTCTGACCATGCAGCTAAAATGTCTACCCCTGGTGCAGCTATATCAGGCTGCACAATTTAGATAGTAACTAAGACAAACCAAAACTCTCATACCATAAATGTTCAAAACAAAAAGGGGAAGATATCAAATACCTTGAGAATGTCCACGGTGATCGGATTTGGCCCTCTTGATGAAAAGGAAACTATAAATGGTGCCAGTTCATCTTTAATTGGAACACTTTTCAATATTGTTGCAGTTGGCTTGCTGTAAACAAACACCAGATTCAGTGGTGGATAACTTCAACTATCATCATTTTTCTAAATACAATTTACTATGAAGAGATGATTTTTGAAATATACTCAGTTGTATTAATGTATTTGGAAACAGTGCTGCCATTGGTCAAGTCCAATAAGGTTGCAGCTAAAGGAAAATTAAAAGCAAGATCCTGGTAACTGTCAGCTTGCATTACGGTGCCAATTCCTCCAGCATCGAGTACTGGCTCTCCACTGCTGATAGAATCACAAAGAACAATTGTGCCATTCACTAAAGTTGAGTTTAGTGAGCCTGGATCACAATATCTTCATATCCAAAAAAAAATGTAGTCACTTAGTATGGAAGAAGAAATTTTCCAGATAAACAAGATCTTGGATTTGCAGTCTTTTACCTGGACTCTGAACCATCCCAGCCAGCGTTTGGTACATTCCCAGCATACACAAATGGAAACATTTTATCCTCGAAATCAAAGGTGTTAATGGACACTCCCTGCATTAGAAGAAATACATTGAAGGCCAAATCATGTAAAAATGGATTAAGACATCATGTCAAACCAGACCTCTCACCTGATAAACATCATCATTTCCTAATTTCACCTTAGTAACAAATTTTCTGTCAATAGTGCTGGCAGCAACTGAGAGAGACCAAGGTGAGACATTTGAAATTGAATATGCATCTGGACCTGAGTTACCACCTGAATTGGATGTCAGAATTCCATTCTTCATAGAATGGAAAGCTCCAATGGCTATGGGGTCATCGAAGTAATCCAAAGCAAAGAACCCTCCAACAGAAAGTGATATGATGTCAACTCCATCAGCAATGGCATCATCAAAAGCTGCAAGGATATCTGCATATGAGCAACCTTCAGACCAACATATTTTGTAGACAGCAATGCGAGCTGAAGGAACCCCTCCTCGTGCTGTACCCACACCAAGATCTAGCAAGCTTGCATTCTGAACTTCACCACCGGCTGCGGTTGAAGCAGTATGACTCCCATGGCCTTCCGAATCTCTTGGTGAGGGAATATCTACATCACTTACATTTCCTTCCACGTGGTAAAACTTTGCTCCTATAATCTTGCTACATAACATTTCAAAATTCAATGAGTCTACGTGGAAATACTGTCAGCCCCTTATTGGATGTATATTCAATGTTGAGGATTTTACTTGTTGCAAGTGAAGTTAGAAGAAGATTGGCAAGAGCCCTTCCATTTGCTTGGTGGTGGACCAAATCCTTCATCACTAAAACTTGCAGACTCGGGCCAAATGCCAGTGTCAAGCATAGCCACAATGATGTCGCTCTCAAGGGCATTTCTTTTCGATTGTTGAGGAAATCCTACGAAGTCCCATGACCTGGTTGTGTGCAATTGTTTCTTTTCATTAGGAAAAACGGACACAATCCCATCCATGCCTGAAAATCAGAAACCTTAATAAAACCTGTGATCCATGCATAAAATTCAAATTAACTTTGCAGAGATCAAAGTTTCCAAACTTTTAAGTATCTCAGCCTCCTTCTTGGTTAGTTTTGCGACAAAGCCATTGAAGCTCCTCTTGTAGCTGTGAAGTAGAGACTCTGATGCATCGCTGCTAGCAAATCCAAGTCAAGTAAGAAGAACTGCATATGAAGTATACTTAAACAGAACAAGAAATGTTCATAACCTGCCAATCACTTGTTGCAATATTGAAGTGTGGACTGAAGATGCCGAGAATTCACCCTTAGGAAGGTTTCCCATGTACACTACATAGGCCTGCAATCAACAAATAATCAGAGGTTGTCAAATTTAAGACGATCAGCTCTGCAACAAAAAGTGAGTGTGTGTCTCCGTATGCGCTTGTGAGAGAGAGGTGCAGTTGTAAGTGAGATTCATTAATAAAATGAAAGAAGCTTTCTGAGTGCATGTCATGAAATTTGATATCCATCAATGCCATGACAATAAAAACTCAAGCAGAAAAGAAATATCTGCCTTTCGATCTCCATTAGACAATCCATAGCAACCAATGAGGAGGTGAGAAGTGAGACTGAGAAGGAATAATAAGAGAGAAGATAATTGACTGGCCATTAGAGGTGTCTCTCAAAAACTGATGTTTTCATGCAGTGGATAAGCAATGTGCTTTTTATAGATACAAAGAATACAGGTTATTTAAAAGCCAGCTCCCATCGGGCTCTCCTTAAACTGATATTGGTATCCTCGCCTACTAGTAGAACAGTCCGATGCCGGCTTATACAATGTTTGTGTATATGCCTTTTGGCTTTTTTTAATGTTTGTAGCAATGGATATAGATGGTGCGTGCACAATGCTATACAATATTGCCTTTGTTTTCTTTGTCAATCATCTAAGTGATCTACAGAGAAAATATTTATGTATTACAAGAACACCATGGCAGTCATCGGAGATGTCAAAGAAATCATAGAAGCACAGAGTGTACAATGCAAGAGAATAGTTCCAAACATTGGAGATTATATTTTCTTTAAAAAAAAGAGAGAGAGAGAGAGAGAGAGAGAGGATAACGCAAAGTAGATAACTAAAGAAACAAGTACTGGTAAAATAACTTGTATTTTTTATATGTTTAAAAGGTTACACAAGAACTTTTTTTTACAGGTGATTACATGAACTATACAAGGTAAGAACAAATGTAATAATTAGAAGTAATGTCTTGATGTCTGAATTTTCTTCCATTTAAGAAGGTGATATGTTTGATTCCCAAAATTGTGATTTGGTGCCCAAAACTCCTTCAAACTAAGAAGGTGGTGAAATATTATTCTTCTGTTTAATATATTTCATCTTTTGTGATTGTTCTTGTAACTCATAATTCCTCAAATGGTTGCATATGGATTGGTCTAAATTGATGGAAAAATCTTTTCCTTATTTTTTTTTTTTTTTTGGGGGGGGGGGGACCCATATGGTGCACTCTGCGTAAAACCAAACGAAATAGGCACATCGCTTTCTTCATTAAATACACAAGTTTGGAGGATTAGGCATAGATGTTCCAGACCAGAGGTTGTCAAGGCAGCTAAATGTGGTTTCAACAACAGAAGAATAGGAGAAGTTGCATGCATCAAATGGGTTTCTAAACTTAGTGTCTAGATTGCCTTAAGAATATCAACTGCTTGGGAATTTCAAAATTTCCATCGTTCGCTATAAATTTTAGATATGAGAAACCATTCTCTCTTTTATATGTTTAGGTTAAGAAAAAATGCAAAATCAGAATAGATTGCAAAATTTTCTAGAACACCATCCAAAATAGCAATGGTTGCAAGAACTGCACCATTTTGCTTGACAATTGCCATCACTTGCTTCGCAGTATCCGAATTTTATGGATGAGGCATTTCCTGAGCCGAAGCAATAGTAGGTACATAGGATTTTTGCAAGCATCATTGAAATCAATGACATCAAAATTGAAAATTACTGTAGCAGTTAACAGTGGATTCAAGAGCAACAACAGCTTGCCCACGTGATGGTGCCTCTGGAAAATCAACAGATATTTTCAAAACCTCTCTGTCACCATCAACATCACCCTATTCACTTAACAAATTACTGGTTTTTTGCAAGCAATCACTGGGAGAGGAAAAATGAGATTGTTCGTTACCCTCAAATGCCGATGAAGGTTGAGCCGACGATGACATCAATTTTGGGTTAGAAGGATCAACTCAATTACTTCTGGAGTTGATGTACAAGGAGGATTCAAAGCTGTCCTTTTCTTTTGATGAGACCGCCTTGGATATGTTTTGTAGTTATGGTCATTATCATAGACTATTATATCTTCGATTTGTCTCATGTGCTTGGCCTTCAGTTCCTTATTTGCATACACTCTCGAAAAAGGTTTTGCAGAAGACATAACAAGGATTCCTAGGATAATCCAGTTAAGCACATATCTGTCATTCATCACATCCAGCTATCCTTAAAAAAAATGTAGTAGTCTCATTCAAACGTTTGTCAGATACTAGCTGATAAGTCCAGGATCAGTACCTCTGCAGAACATCCAACCTTATTTCCGATGAGAAGTTGCATTTATTGGGCTTGCTAATGGGTTTCAATTAATTAGAAAAAAAAAATGGCTTGTTATTTGGCCTGTTTTTATTCTGCAACCAGGACAATCTATATCAGCATCTAAAATATATGAACCTTTGCGCAAATCAAACACATCAGGACAAAAAAATGGAAAAATCCTTTATTATTAGTTCTTATATTAATTAAAGTAACATCAATTATAAATTGCACTTCAATTATGAATTATGAAATGTTTGCATCATGAAATCTAAGAAGTCGAGTGGGCAACAATGGGACTCCGAACTTGGTACACTCCATCATCCCACACCATTGCAGCAGACAGAACACTATCTGCTATAGTGGCAGTAACAGTCAAGGTGAAAGACTGTTTTTGCAAGATAGATTTGAATGAGAGAACATTTGGATCAACTTGAACATTGACTCCTGTCGGGGCTGTTACCGTTGCCTTGTAAGTAGATACTGGTGAACCAACATTCGTGACAGTTCTATGGAAGACACGAGTAACAGAGGAGCCAGACGGACCAGATAAGGTAAAAGATGGGTAGTTCAGATCCCAAACTGTTCCGTTGTTAGCTGCAGTACATGTGCTATTGTCACCGGTGACGAGCCTTAAGGTCTTAGTGCTATAACCTTGCCCACATAAAAAGCTGACATAGTCAGCCTCATCCGCATCATACACTAGTCCTGGACTTATAGCCTTTGTAGGATCTATCTGACCCGATCCATATGCAAACTCGGCATCAGTGTTTGTTGCAACACTCATTGGTGTAGCTGCAAAATAGAAAGGAATAAATAACATTTAGAAGAACTTGTTAACTATGATTTAGGAAAATGTCATTTGTTGTGCTTTAAACAATACCGGTTGTCATTAGAGCAGATTTAATAGCTGCAGGAGACCATGTTGGGTGGAATGATTTGACATAGGCAGCTGTTCCAGTGGCATGTGGACAAGCCATAGATGTGCCAGAAATTATGTTGTATGGAACTACTCTTGTATCTCCGTCAAGCCCTGTCACAGATGTAGCTTCTGACCATGCAGCTAAAATGTCTACCCCTGGTGCAGCTACATCAGGCTGCAACATTTAGACGGTAACTAAGACAAACCGAAACTCTCATATTGTAAATGTTCAAGAGAAAAAGAGGAAGATATCAAATACCTTGAGAATGTCCATGGTGACCGGATTTGGCCCTCTTGATGAAAAGGAAACTATAAATGGTGCCAGTTCATCTTTAATTGGAACACTTCTAAATATTGTTGCAGTTGGCTTGCTGTAAACAAACACCGGATTCAGTGGTGGATAACTTCAACTATTATCATTTTTCTAAATACAATTTACTATGCAGAGAGGTTTTCAGACTATACTCAGTTGTGTTAATGTATTTGGAAACAGTGCTGCCATTGGTCAAGTCCAGTAAGGTTGCAGCTAAAGGGAAATTAAAAGCAACATCCTGGTAGCGGTCGTCTTGCATTAGAGTGCCAATTCCTCCAGCTTCAAGTACTGCCTCTCCACTGTTGATAGAATCGCAAAGAACAATTGTGCCATTCACTAGAGCTGAGTTTAATGAGCCTGGATCGCAATATCTTCAATTTAAAAAAAAAAATGTAGTCACTAGTATGAAAGATGAAATTTTTCATATAAACAATATCACGGATTTGCAGTCTTTAACCTGGATTCTGAACCATCCCAGCCGGCATTTGGCACATTCCCGGCATACACAAATGGAAACATTTTATCCACAAAATCAAAGGTGTTAACGGACACTCCCTGCATTAGAAGAAATACATTGAATGCCAAATCATGTAAAAATGGATTAAGATATCATGTCAAACCAGACTTCTCACCTGATAAACATCATCATTTCCTAATTTCACCCTGGTAACAAATTTTCTGTCTATAGTGCTGGCAGCAACTGAGAGAGACCAAGGTGAGACATTTGAAATTGAATATGCATCTGGACCTGAGTTACCACCTGAATTGGATGTCAGAATTCCATTCTTCGTAGAATGGAAAGCTCCAATGGCTATTGGGTCATCAAAGTAATCCAAAGCAAAGGCCCCTCCAACAGAAAGTGATATAAGGTCAACTCCATCAGCAATAGCATCATCAAATGCAGCAAGGATATCTGCATAAGAACAACCTCCAGACCAACAAATTTTGTAGACAGCAATACGAGCTGAAGGAACACCTCCTCGTGCTGTTCCCAGACCAAGCCCTAGCAAGCTTGCATTCTTAACTTCGCCACCAGCTGCTGTTGAAGCAGTGTGACTCCCATGGCCTTCCGAATCTCTTGGCGAGGGAATATCCACATCACTTATATTTCCTTCCACATGATAGAACCTTGCTCCTATAATCTTGCTGCACAACATTTCAAAATTTGATGAGTTTAATTGTATGCGCCTTATTGGGGTGTGTATTTTAAGGTTTGATGATTTTACTTGTTGCAAGTGAAGTTAGAAGAAGATTGGCAAGAGCCCTTCCATTTGCTGGGTGGAGGACCAAATCCTTCATCGTCAAAACTTGCAGACTCAGGCCAAATGCCAGTGTCAAGCATTGCTACAATAACATCGCTCTCAAGGGCATTTCTTTTGGATTGCTGAGGAAAGCCTACAAAGTCCCATGACTTTGTGGTATGGAGTTGCTTCTTTTCATTGGGAAAAACTGAGACAATCTCATCCATGCCTGAAAATCGAAAGAATCAGTAGAAATTGTAATCTACACATTCAACTTAATTCAACTTCATGGAGACTTAAGTTCCCAAACCTTTAAGCAATTCAGCTTCCTTCTTGGTTAGTTTTGCGACAAAGCCATTGAAGCTCCTCTTGTAGCTGTGAAGTAGAGAATCTGATGCATGGCTGCCAGTGAATTCAAGTCAAGTAAGAAACACAACTGCATTTGAAGTATTACTTAAAACGGAACAAGAAATGTTCCTAACCTGCCAATCACTTGTTGCAATATGGAAGTGTGAACTGAAGATGCCGAAAATTCACCCTTAGGAAGGTCTCCCATGTATACTACGTATGACTGCAATCAGCAAAATAATCAATGTTTGTGAAATTTATCATAATCAGCTGTGCAACAAAAATGTGCATGTGTATGCTTGTGTAAGAGAGAGAGGTGCTTTTGTAAGTGAAATGTGAGTGCATGCCATGTCACTTGCAATCCGTTAATGCAATGACCACAGAAACTCAAGCAGAAAACAGATGTATGCCTTTCGTTCTTCATCAGACGATCCATAGCAATCAATGAGGAGTCGAGAAGTGAGACAGAGAAGAAGGAATAATACGAGAGAAGATAGTTGACTGGCCATTAGAGGTGTCCCTGAGAAACTGAATGCTTTTATGCAATGGGATAATCGTGCCTTTTATAAATGCAAAGAATACAAGTAATTTAAAAGCCAACTCCATTGGGTTCTCAAACTGTTATTGGCATCCTCGCCTACAAATAGAACAGTCCAAGGCCGGCTTATACAATGTTTTCAACCAAATTTAAATTCAAATATCTCTTTCCATGAATGTTCCTCTATGATTATATGCCCCTCCTGCCTATTTTTAATTTAGGTAGCAACTCTTTTCAATGGCGAGTACACACTATGAAGTATTTCCTATGTATGCCTTTGTCGATCATCAAGTAAACTTCGATCAGAAAATATTTTATATAATATAAGGACGCGGTGGCAGCTGTCAGGGATGAAAAACAAGAATTATACAAGCACAGCGTGTGTACAGTACACTAAATTGTTGGAAAAATCTTTTCTTCGGACCCATATGTTGCACTCTATGGACAACCATATAGACTAGATATATATCTTTCTTCACTAAATACGCAAGTTCCAAAAGGCACGAGGGTATGCCATAGATGTTCCAGACCAAAGGTTGTCAAGCCGGCTAAATGTGGTTTCAACAACAGAAGAACCAGAGAAGTATGCATGAATTGAGGCCTAAAGTTGGTGTCTAAATTACCTAAAGAAAAATCCCCCACATGGAATTTCAAAAGTTTCCTCATGTGCTTCAATATTTTGTACAAAAAA
Source organism: Dillenia turbinata (assembly GCA_037126225.1). Lineage (NCBI taxonomy): Eukaryota > Viridiplantae > Streptophyta > Magnoliopsida > Dilleniales > Dilleniaceae > Dillenia > Dillenia turbinata. Next base: position 2,723,474 of record JBAMMX010000009.1, read on the forward strand.
CTAATTCTACATATAATTGTGAAATCAAAACCATTGCATTTTTTTTATTTTACAAAACTTCAAAGCCCTATTGTAGGACTACTTCAACAGAAATGGATGGCCTGAAACAATTTCTCAATCTTATATGATTGACTTCTTCAAAGGAACTTGAGATCAAAGTTGAGCCTAGTGGTTGTGTCCCTTGTATATATTGGGCAGAATTTATGGTATAGTACAAGGGTGAAGCATCTAGAATCCCCATTTATAATGTATGGAGAAGTTTGGCAATTAACAGTATGTAAAAACAATTGAAGTGCTAAACTTCATAGTAATTGAGTAAATCAATTATTATAATTGAATGGTTGATGGTTGATTAGATCAATCATGATGGTTGACTAGATCAATTATGATAGTTGACTAGATCAATCAATGAGTCTCATTTTGGTCTATTTTAACACTCCCCCTCAAGTTTGGCGAGTAGATATCTATGGAGCCTAACTTGTTGAGAATGTTTTGCATGTGACTTGTCGCAATTCCCTTAGTAAAAATATCAGCAAGTTGTTCACTACTCTTCATGTGAGGAGTGACTATGGTCTTGTCTTCAACCTTTTAGCGTACAAAGTGACAATCAACTTCAATATATTTTGTTCTCTCATGAAAGACAGGATTAGAAGCAATGTGAATGGCAGACTGATTGTCGCAGAAAAGTTTGATTGGAGAAGTGACTTGAAATCCTAATTCTTCAACTAGAGCCTTTAACCAAACAATTTCACTGGTTGCTACTGCCATGGCTCTGTACTCAGCTTCCGCACTAGATCTTGAAACTACGGATTGTTTCTTACTCTTCCAAGACACGAGATTCCCACCAACAAACATGCAATAGCCTGTGGTGGATCTTCTGTCCGTTGAATCTCCGGCCCAATCCGCATCACAATAGTCCACTATTTCTGAACTTTGATTGTTCTTCATGCAGATTCCTCTCCCAGGAGACCCTTTAAGATACCTAAGAATTCTTTCAGCTGCTTTCCAATAGTACACCTTAGGAGCATGTATATGCTGACTGATTTGACTCACGGCATATGCAATGTCGGGTCTAGTGATAGTCAGGTAAATGAACCTTCCTACAAGTCTCTGGTACTTTTGTATATTTGTGAATAGTTGATCAATATCATTTCCTTCATTAGATGTTGAGATAGGGCTAATGACTGGTTTTGCTCCCAATTTACCTGTTTCCTGCAACAAATCAAGAGTGTACTTTCTTTGGGATAGGACAAGCCCCTTGTGAGAGTAGGCAAGTTCTATTCCTAGAAAATATTTAAGTATCCCTAAATCTTTAACATCAAAACTAGATTTAAGAAAATTTCTAACTTGATCAATATAACTCATATCACTCCCAATAATAATAATATCATCAACGTATATGAGTACAATAGTGATTCTTTCATTATCAAGTTTAGTAAATAGAGAGGAATCACTATTGCATTTTTTAAAATTATTACTAAGAAGTGCAGAGCTTAGTTTTGCATACCAGGCCCGAGGAGATTGTTTGAGACCGTAGATGGCTTTCTTCAATCTGCACACTTGTCCTTCGTGACCTTGGTTGAACCCTTGAGGTAGATGCATGTAAACCTGCTATTCCAGCTCTCCTTGTAAGAAAGCATTCTTTACGTCCATCTGGTACATTGGCTAGTTCTTATTGGTTATAAGAGACAAGAGGACCCTTATAGTGTTCATCTTCGCTACGGGTGCAAAAGTCTCTGTATAGTCCACTCCATAGGTCTGGGTAAACCCCTTGGCTACAAGTCTAGCCTTGTAGCGATCAATTGAACCGTCGTTTTTATGCTTGATCTTGTTGATCTATTTGCATCCAACTGCTTTCTTTTCTCTTGGGAGAGTCATTATTTCCCAAGTCTTATTCTTTGTGAGAGCATCTAACTCTTCTTTCATTGCTTTCCTCCATTATGGGTGATTATTGGCCTCATTGAAACTTCTAGACTCTTGTACTTGATCAATGCCACTCAAAAAAACTTGGTGACTTGAGGAAACGTTAGTTGTAGTATAATAGTTAGCAATGGGATAAGATGTGACCTTAGAAACATAGTGATCTCATCTTGATGGAGGGAATCTCAGCCTTGTTGACCTTCTAAGTGGCGGTCAAGATGATGACGGATCATTAGATTCTACATTTGCTTTTAAGGGAAGTAAGTGTTCTTGGATTTGGTCTCCCCCTTGCTCCTTACTTCCTTCAGTTTTGGGGAAACTTCTATCTTTGCTTTGCTCAGAATTTTCTGATAATTCTCTCTCTTGCTCTTGCTCTGAGTTGTCCTCTTCGTTAGATTGGCGAGAAGGGTTGCTAAATTCTTTAGGAGTTAACAAGAAAACATACAGATCTTCCTTTTCTGGTGTTCTCTCTTCACTTGTATCTGTAGAATAAAACTCATTTTCTATAAATATCACATCTTTTGATGTGTATATTTTGTTAGTCATAGGATCATAACATATATAACCCTTTTGAAATGACTCATATCCTATGAAGACACACCGCTTCCCTTTTCTATCTAATTTGTTTCTAAATTGTTCTGGTATATATACATAGCATATGCATCCAAACACTTTTAAGTGAGTAATATTTGGCTTGGTTTTAGTGAGAACTTCTAAGGGAGATTTATCTTGAAGTATCTTAGTGGGTAAGCAGTTAATTAGATGAGTTGTGGTACTAACAACATCGCTCCAAAATATTTTAGGCATGTTAGCATAGAATATGATTGTTCTTGCTATTTCAAGTAAGTGTCGATTTTTTCTTTCGGCTACTCCATTTTATTGGGGGTATATGGGCATGAAGTTTGATGAATTATTCCATTTTCTTTTAGAAAATTTGTGAATGTATGATTAATATATTCTCCTCCATTATCTATCTTAAGCATTTTTATGTTTGCGTTGTATTGCCTAGTGACAAAATTGTAAAAGTTTTTAAATGTTTCGAATGCTTATGCTTTTGAAGTGAGCATATATATTCATGTGTATCTAATATTATGATCAATAAATGATATAAAGTATTTAAAACCTCGTCTAGATATTACAGGAGATGTCCAAATATCAGAATGTACAAGATTAAAAGCATTTTCATAAATTGTTTCTGAAATCGGATAATGTATTCGAGTTTCTTTTCCAAAAATACAAACTTCGCAATATCTATCTTCACAATTTTTTGTTAGAAACAGATATTTCAAAACTTGCTTACTAGGATGACCTAATCTAGCATGTCATAAAATATAACTTTCTCCTTGATGTACCGTGTATACATGATTATCTTGACTCAAAAAATATTGATTATTTCTTCTGAATCTCCTACCAATCACTTGGTTTGTTTTGAGATCCTGAAAAGCAACAGTGTCAGGATCAAATGTAACTTTACAATTTTGGTCCCTAGTAATTTAGCTAATAGACATAAGATTAGAGGAGAATTCGGGAATATATAAAACATTAGCCTTTTTTTCCAAAAAAATTAATTTTCCCAAATTTTCTTATATTTAAATTATACCCATTAGCAACCTTGACTGTCTTATAATTTGGTAAAGATTTCAGTTTCTTAAATTTATCCTTATCCCTAACCATATGATGGTCGCAGCCCGAATCTACCAACCAATCTTGAAAATTCAAAGTTGAGTTTAAGCAAGTACCTGGATTAGTTGTTCCTTGCTTGAGCAGCATCTTTGATATGATACTTTCTATAGTTGACTCAAGTGATGCATTCTGGGCCGTATTTGAAGATATTTGGTCCTTTCTCTTCATGTGTTCAGGCCTTAGGTGAGGACGAAGAAACCAACATCTTTCTTATGAATGATTTGGCTTTTTGCAATGAGCACATATCTTTTTGGCCATGTGGTGTACCTTATTGGCCACTTGCCCTTCTGTGGTTGAGTTGAAACCATACCCTTCTACTTTGGATTGAGGAGTATCCTCAAATTTCATACTTGCTTCTGCTCGTTGGATCATGGCTCTTACTTCTTGATAGGAAGAAAAATCCTTCATTCGAATGATTTCTTGACGAACATGTGCGAACTGTTCTCCAAGAGAAATGAGGAGTCCAAAGGACTTGTCCTCATCCTCTCTTTTTTATAAAATTTTGAGATCGGTTGTGATCGGTCTCAAAGTTTTGATCTCGTTCCAAATATCTTCATATTCGCCGAATAGTTGGGAGAGAGTTTTTTCATCTTTTTTTATATTGGCAATTTGTCTCTTTATCTCAAAAACTCTTTCTAAATTTGGCTCTTGCCCATAAAAATTATACATTTGATTCCATAGGGTTTTTGAATTTGGAGAGCAAGTGACCATAGTTCTATGAGTTTGATCCATAGAACTTGTGAGTAGGATGAAAACTTGGTCATCCCTCATTTTCCATTCTTCAAATATTGAGTTCGACTTCTCAAGAGGATCCTTTGTAATGTGACTCAAGAGATTTCTTGAGTTTAAGGATCTCTTAATATGAGCAGCATATTGGAAATAATTTGAAGATGTAAAAAGAATGGAAAAAAAGGGTTGTGAATGAAAAGAATTGATTTGGGAAAAATGATCATCTAACCTCGAAGAGGAAGGAATCGAAATTTGCTCTGATACCATATTGTAAAATTTTAATCTTGATATTAGACTCCTCGTATGTTTCTAGACATGCAATCTAGAACCAATGTTACGTAAGAGAATTATATCAAAATAAAATTTGAAGAAAAAGAAGAAGAAAATGAAAAAAAAAATTTCCTTGTATTGATTGAAGAAAATTACAAGAGGGAAGAAAGAGAGCTAATGTAAGAGAGAAGATTGTCTCTCATTGCTTAATTACAAAATGTGGAGAATGACCCTATTTATACAAGAGTTTAGCTAGTAGAGAAAAGGAAAGAAATTTGAATAAAATTAGTAAAAAGGGAAATAGTAAAAAATAAAGTTAATTTTCTAAATATATAATGATTGAATAAATCAATCATTATTTAAATCAATTAAATATAGAATGATTGATTAAATCAATATTAATAATTGATTAAATCAACCAAATATATATAATTGACCAAATCAATTGAAATGGTTAAATCAATCATAGTAATTGAGTAAATCAATTATTATGATTGAATGGTTGATGGTTGATTAGATCAATCATGATGGTTGACTAGATCAATCAATGAGTCTCATTTTGGTCTATTTTAACATGTAAGAATTAAAGGCGGGTTCAAAATGTGTACCAAGTTGTTGATAAAGTTCCTTGAGCAATACTCGAAGTCATAAGAGCTGATCCAATAGCAGCAGGAGACCATTTTGGATGGAACGACTTGCATAGGCTGCTGCAGCAGTGGCATGTGGGCAAGCCATAGAAGTCCCAGAATCGATGTTGTAGGGTACCATTCTTAATATTAATATTTATATCAACACCAGGGGCAGCTATGTTTGGCTGCAGAGATAAACAAGAGAATGAAAATATGCGGCAGTCAGAGTAAAGACATTCATGACCATATGAAAAGGGTTGCGAAAGATTACAAAAGCGTGATTGGATTTGGACCACGTTATGAGAAGGGAATTACATATGGAGCCACCGCATCATCCCCCGTAGAACATTGGCCCCATCACAGCCATCAGACCAGCAGATTTTATAAACTGCAATTCGTGCAGATGGCACCCTGCATCTTGCTGTTCCAAGAGCAAAGCCTTCTAGGCTTGCCATGTTGACTAAACCACCGGCTGCTGTTGATGAAGTGTGTGTTTCTTGGCCTTCTGAATCTGTAAAAAGGGCGTACAAAGAGGCTGAAACCTCCGGGACATAAGGGAGAGACTCTACTATTACGCCAAGTCCGCCCTTCGGCCTTCTGAAGCTGTAGGAGAATGGAAATCATTTTTCCCAAATTTCCCGGCCAATCTAAAGTATCTTGCTTCTATGGTTTTGCTGCCTCACATCTTCAGTGCGGTTTCTTGTTAAGATTGCCTGTTCCAACTTCTGAAAAAAACAATTAGAATAGAAAACAGAAGTGAGTTCAAGTGTATTTGTTACAAATGACGTTGGCTGAGGTTTGGCAAGTGCCCTTCCATTTGCTCGGAGGTGGACCAAATCCTTTAACACTGAAACAGGCCGACTCTGGCCAAATCCCAGTGTCAGGCATACCAACGATAATATCACTCTCAATAATAGCTTAAGGTACCTGCTGAGGAAATTCCATGAAGTCCCTTGGCCTGGTTGTGTAGTTTCTTCTCAATTTTTTTTTCCTTGAACCAACTAATAACCAGAGTCATGCTCAATAATCTGTCCGTACATTGTTGGGCTCAATTTAGGAAAGTTTTTTTAATATAAATTTTTTATTTTCAAATTTTGAATCCGAGATTTAATTAAAATAATTCACACTCTTCCCATCACGCCGACTATCCGTCCGTAGTTTCTACGGACACTACCCCATCCATTTTTGCAATTTGTATGTTACAAGCAGTTGATAAATACACCATACTTCAGAAAACACTTCAAGTTTTCTAGATTAGGCTTCATATACCTGCCAGTTTCTGCATCTCCTCCTCTGTCGTGCATAAAATTCCCAGTCTACATTTATTTGTATAGTTATTATATAATATTTTAATAGATAATAATTGTAAAATAATTCAGATATTTTTTATTTTAGGAAGAAAACTCTTATAGTAACTTCTAAATAAAGTAAATATATGGATTTTCACCTTTTCTATATATCATAAAACATCAAACGTGGTTATTTAAAAGAAAAAAAAAATGGTTACGGCCGCTAGCCTGTGATGCAACTTTTGGTAGTCATGGCTACCTTTTCTTATGGTCCAACTGAGCAAAATCCAGTGAAGCTCATGCGTAACCATGCATACCAATGTCTTCTCCATGTGATTTGCTACTCAACAACAACAACAACAATTAGAATTTTAGTTCTAATAATTAGAATCGGTTTTAAAATCGATGTATATATACAAAGTCTTTCTCTTACATTTTTGCATGTGATTTGCTACTCATGGTGTCATAAAAATTTGATGTCCAAAATAATAATAAGGTCGTGTTTGTTAATTTAAAAAAAAAAAAAAAAAAAACTCTTAATAACAAAGCTAAATTTATATGCCTGTGCTATCATTTTAAAAGACAATATTTATAATTTCTCGTAAAACAGATAACATTTAATATTATTTTTAAAATTATGAAAAAAAAAAATTCTTATAATTTCACAAGTTGTCCCAAATATTATAATCTACATTGCATGGAAACAGAAGAAATGGAGAAATGAAAATGGATACAAAATTGATATGGAAACATGATATTTTGTAAAAATATAGAAAATGAAAATATTAAAAAATATGTAAATATAAAAAAAAATATATAAAGATTTTTATTTATATATTATTATTTTATAAAAATAATAGAATAATCATATTTTATAATCAGAATTTAAAATTAATCAAATATATAATTATTAATTTAATTACTGCATATTTTCAATAAATATGAAAAATATGTAAATATAAAAATATGAAAAATAAATAATTCATTAAATCTTTATAAAAATTATGATATGAAAAATAATTAATCAAATAAATATTTCATTAAATATGAAAAATATGTAAATATAAAAATATGAAGTTTTTTATATAAATATTAATTAATTTAAAAATATAAAAATTTTTATATAAATATTAATGAATTTAACATATAAGATATTTAAAAAATGAGAAATATTAATATTAAGAAATCTTTATGCATCAGATATGATATTATGACGATACATCGAGCCAAAACTTAAGGTGGAGTGCATGAATTATTTACGCAACCAAACATGGCGCTACATTTTTTTAAAATAATTTCCAAAAAAAATTAAAAATAAAAATTGAAACGTTCTCTCTGACTTTGCCCGAAAATCTCTCAGGCGATTACACGCGTTTGCCGTTTTAATTGCCTTGTCCTCCGTTTTTCTGTTCCTTCTTCAGCATTGTCCACAACACCCTTTTCCAATTTTCCCTCTCCCTCTCCCTCTCTCTCTCTCTCTCTCTCTCTCTCTCTCTCTCTCTCTCCTGATTTTCTGCAGCGTTTTCATGACACCTCCGCTTGTAAAATTTCGGGTGTAAAAGAAAAAAGAAGGGGAGAGAGAGAGAGAGTAGAGAATTGATTAAAAAGAAAAATGGCATATAAGGTTGATCACGAGTACGATTATTTATTTAAGATTGTGTTGATCGGAGATTCCGGTGTTGGTAAATCTAACATTCTTTCGAGGTTTACGAGGAACGAATTCTGTCTCGAATCCAAATCCACCATTGGTGTCGAATTTGCCACCCGCACTCTCCAGGTTTGTTTTGCTCATTCATATTTTATAAAGACAATATTAAAATTTTTGATTTAATATGAAATTAATGTCAAATTACATTTATAGAAATTGATATTCATAGAAATAGTGAATCGAAGAAATTCTAGTCATCTAAAATTTTTACTATTAATATAATTTTTGAATTAGTTTTTAATGATCAAGCTTTATCTGTATTATTATTAGTGTGGGTATGAATTATTTTTATTATACAGCGATTTGAATTTGAATTTTAAAATTGGAAATGAAGGTTATGATTATTAAATTATCTTATTCGAGACAATGTGGGTATCGATATTGATATTGAATTTTAAAGTAAGTATTTTTAAGATTTTATTTTAAAATATTATCTAAATTTTTTTCTCAAATCTTGCGGTGGCGATGGCTCCACGATTAGATTGGATGGCCCATTGAGGGCATTTTCTATACATTTTGAATTGCAAGTTGAGAACCAAGGTCTACTTGGGTATAAATACTAATTAAATAATATCTTGAATTTGAATTTTATGAAAAGAGAAAATAGGCACAGATGAGTTTTATCTAAAGGTTCAACTCGTTTCGAGTTAAATTTAGTTGGATTTTAATTTTCGATTATTAATAATTTATAAAAAAATAAAATAAAATTTACAGTTGGGTTAACTAATTTCATGATAACGTGGATTAATCAAAATTCTTCCATTTATAAATGGTGATAAGACCAATGAGGATCAAACTTTCTTTTAATGTTTAGAAAATTGGGTCATGTTTTGTTAAGCAAAATGATTAACAATAGAAGACTTTTTGTTACAAGATAAAGGAAACAATCATTACGTACAATGTCTGGATTATATATTAAGAGTTACAATTTTAGAATCGATAAGATTATCTGAATTATAATTTTTAAAATTATTTATATAATTTAAAAAAAAAAAAAAAAGGTTCAGAGGGAAGCTGCTGCCTTGATTATGATTGTCTAGAAGGCAAATTTGAGGAACAAGAAGTAAACATTTATTCCCCACAATAGATGTGCTAAAAGAGAAGAATAATGGGTAAGCTTTCTCTTATGTCATTAAAAGAAATAATGAACCAATTGGCACTTGATATAATGGGTAGGTCACTATATCTCTTAATCAAAATCAAAAGTTTCATTAGTGAATTAGGTATTGTATCTCTTAATCAAAATCACAAGTTTCATTAGTGAATTAGGCACTGTATCTTTTAATCAAAATCAGAAGTTTGATTAGTGAATTAGACATGATTTAGTCATAGAGTCGATTACGTTGAAAGATTCCTATCCTAAGAGGGATCTCAATCTAGTCAACCCTTGGGATGAAACTTTGGATGCCAGGTGATGAACCGAGTCTAAGGGCATCAAAGAAAAAAAAAGGAATAATGAAAAATTAACAGGCTACAACAACTTGAGGAAGAGATGGGATACTAGGGGTGCTAACGATAGAAGAATCCAGATTCATGGTTGAGGTTATAAGTGGAGTTTGATTACCCTAATCTGTGTTGTATCCTATTCTCTTACTACATAAGTCCATTGTGAAATGTGGAGAATTTTCTGGTCTTATACATGCTTAGATGATTCCTTTTTTGATCAATGTAGGTAGAGGGAAAAACAGTGAAAGCACAAATATGGGACACAGCAGGTCAAGAGAGATACCGAGCGATAACGAGTGCTTACTACAGAGGTGCAGTTGGTGCCCTTCTGGTCTATGACATAACCAAAAGGCAAACGTTTGAGAATGTCCAGAGGTGGCTGCGCGAACTGAGAGACCATGCAGACTCCAACATTGTGATCATGCTGGCAGGAAACAAATCCGATTTGAATCATTTGAGAGCCGTCTCAGATGAAGATGCTCAATATTTGGCTGAGAAGGAAGGTCTCTCGTTTCTCGAGACTTCAGCCTTGGAAGCCTTCAATGTAGAGAAGGCATTTCAGACCATTTTGTTGGATATTTATCACATCATAAGCAAGAAGGCCCTCGCAGCTCAAGAGGCTTCTACTGGAGTTCCAGGACAAGGCACTGCAATCAATGTTGCAGATCTATCAAGCAATTTCAATAAAAGGACTTGTTGTTCTACCTAGTCAGGCATAACTCTGTCTTTGGAAGAGAAGTCGAGTAGCTTGCAGTAATTACACAACTTTTTGCAATTTTGTGTGACAGACATGTGAATACTAGTCACCTTTCTATCCGCTGTTTTTGCAAGGAAGATTAGTAATTCAAATTGAACAGGACACCATTGATACTAACTGTTTTCATTGACAGGTAGATTAAACGGGTTTCTTTATTGTGGCCAAGATAAACAACAGACAGCATTACAGAGTTTAGGATTTTCTAACATTTTTGTTTGTTCAGTATGATTTGTTCTACTATTATTCTTGGCAATAACAATGATTGTGCATTTTGAACTTGTGAAGATTGTTATAATGATTAAAACTAAACCACAAATCGACTATTTAAGGATGGCAAGAAGGTTGAGACTATATTGAAGAACTTGGCACCATGCTCAAGGGGCATGACCATATATGAGAGATCTTTCAATATACTTTGGTTTAAGCGATTAGTTGTTGCCTTTTGGTTTTCTCTCTTAGTGGGTCTTATGATTTTTCCTTTTCAATCATTGTGTTATGAGGGTGGACAGTGGGACAACCGTGAGGTCGACTCGTTGTAACATCCTAAGGTCAACTAATAAAATTATCCACCTTAGTGCAGGCATAAGGTTATGTACATTGGATTTTCCTCGGACACTGCAATGGCACAAGTCTTGTGCACTAGATTGCTTTCTTTCTTTTTAATCATATGATCCAGGAGGGATGAATTTGCAAGAATGAAAAGGTTGATCACCTGCAACTTGGAGCTTACTGGTTCAACTCACAAAAATAGCCTCCCCCTTGCTTTTCCTCCTGCAAAATATCCGGCATGCATTTTTGCAAAACCCTGTCGGTGCAAGAGTCTCGACTATGATAAATTTTTCTCTGTCTTCCCCTTTTTCTCCCACAAAAAGGAAGAGAAAAGGTGTCAAAGGAATGGCAGGTTAGACATGACACATGCACTTGAATGCATTATGACTAATACAGAAACTCCATGCCTTGCATAGGAAGACCCATGATTATACTTAATAGAACCTTCTTTTGGGCAGTCAACCTTATCGTGTGATGGCAGCAAGCACTAGTCACCCTGAGCTTGCACATTTCTTCATGCCTTCCACTGCAAATTTGCAATACTTGTACAATTATATTCCACCAATTCTCTTCTAATAATCAACTACAACCAATTCATCCTAATGTCAGATACCCAAATACATAATGACCTTTTTTCAGTTGTCGATTTCATAAATTGGTCATCACAAGATTTAAAGGCAATCAGCAATGGTTGCAGCATGTTTAAAGCCATTTTTAGTTTCTTCGGGAAATTTCGTCCAAGTGTCAAGATTCTGCTGAACTTGTTATTGCAAAAAAACTGTGCATGGAAAGTGGCATATCTTGATATGTGATGAGCACCGAAAAAGGAGGACAGATTTGGTCTACAGAAGCCGCAGTCTTCCACACAAAAACTTTCTTTGATTCGTAACTTTCATTACAGTCTCAATGAGTCATTACGCATGATATCGACTTTCCAGTCACTTCTTTAGAGAGACCAATTAAATCGAATAGCACGTGATATTCTTAGTTATCTGTTTTAAAACTTCTTTAATAGATTTTTATTTTATAAATTATCGTTATCCGTTAATTACGTTAAATTCAACTAAATCTGATTTAAATCGAGTTGGACCTTTAAGGGACAAATATCTCCCACCATTTATTTTCTTTATATAATCTAAGACTTTATTTAAAGAGTACTAGTATCCATCCATTAGACTAACATTCTTTTACATATCTTTTTTCACAAATTTAAAATTATTCAAATTTAAAAAATTTAATTTTTTTGGTTGATATGAACTATTACGTGCATTTTGTTTATTTTGTTTTTAAGTCATTTAGCACATATAGTGTCTATCATCATCAACCCTTTTCGTGCTTTCGCTTTCAAACTTTCTTCCATATTCGAAGTTCATTAAAAAATGTCAAAAACCTTAAAGATATTGGCTCTCCACACCACAATCCCAGTGGACTTGAAGACTTTAGCTGTGGACCAAAGATTTGACTATAGTGATATTGGCACTAAATTGAAGATTTCACCTTCTGCCTCACGCTTTGAAAGTTCCTTGAAAAGATACCATGTTTAGCAAGTACACGTCCAACTTGGGTTGGCCTTTTTGTGTATTTGTTTATGTATTTTAAGGGGGGCCAACATTAAGATTTAGTTGTTCTTCTTTTGTGTAAGTGGATTATTTGTCACCAATCGATATATAAGTTTCGTCCAACTAATCTAATATTAGCACTATGAATGGAAGAATTGTCTTACTCAAATCCTATTTCTTCATCTTCTCGAATTAAGATATATGGTTAAGAGAATATAATACACAACCACTACACCTAGAGGAGTTTTGGTGATGTTCTTTTAAATGTTCTATTAAATTGAATTTTCTAAAATTATAATTTTGAACTTTATTGTCACATTTGATCATTGGGTTAAACCTTATTTTTATTTTCTTTTTCTTTTATTACTTAATCGATCAGTATTTGATAATCAATTTACTGGTTTTGACTAATCCAACTCGAGTTAACTATCGACCCATTAAAGAGTGAGGTCTCAATGTCTATTTAGAAATTGATTAAGAAAATTTACTGTTATCAATAGAGCAAGGTGTCGGTCTTATTTTTTTCTTAATAACCCTTATAAAGTCCATCCGGCACATGAACGCCACCAACAGTATCTTTGAATTCTGTCGGTACAACCCCAAAACCTCGCAATTTTGTGGTTCACACATCTGGCTCATGCGCATATATGCCAAGGAAAAGGTAATGAGTAAGACTTGAGTTGTCTGCACTGCACTATGGAATTGGATATAGATAAAGACTAAAGCAAATGAAGATGCTTTCTACTATTGATGACTTATCATTAGCAAACCAAAGGAAGACCAATCCCATTTTGGAGTACCATGTTTGCACCACTATTCTCTGCAGTTTATATGCTGTTTTCCTATCACTCAGAAGATCCCACTGAATGAAAATGGTTTCAATCCATGAACAACAACAATCATTGGGAAGCATAACCTATAAATCTTCACATTTTCTACTGGCATACAGACGATCTAATGGGATAGGATGCTAAATCCCTTAACTAAGTTTTGGATCGAAACTTGAGAATAAAAAAAAACTATACTAAAAGAGCTATCTCTGGCCTCCGCAAATACTCAAATCGAATAAGTCGAAATATGATTCCGGATACTGATGGTGAAAACAAAAAATAATAATAATAAATCTTCACATTTTCTTGCCCGGAAATGTTTTCATATATACTTGAATTCTCACAAAATGGACTGCCCCACATGAAACATGTCAACAATAGTCAATGAATTCTCTTGCATTTTATCCTATTTTTCATGATAAATTGCTTATGTAAGTCCTTTTATGGCCCTAAAATATAAATCATCTTCCATCTCTGACCTTTTAAGAGCACCTGAGAAACCATTGCCATTTACAAAAAAGACATTTCTGAAAATGAGGGGAAAAAATTAGGATAAATCATTAAATTTTCATCGCCGAAAATCACATCGCTAATTTAACAATGGAAAATATTCGTCATTAAAAAAATCTGTCGATCGAAAATTTATTTTTATTTTTTTTAATTATTATTAATTACCGACGGATTAGCGATTAGCGACGAAAAATCCCAAATCTATCGCGGTCCGGACAAACCCAATGCCCGACCGGCCTGGCCCGACCACCCCCCGCCGCCTGCCCGCCCCCCACTCGCCCGGCCTCTTGCCCGCACCCGGCCTGCCCGCCTTTAAATTGTTTGTAAAATGCTCAAAAATGCACCTGTTCAGATTCGAACCTGAGTTGAGAGAGAGATATTGAGATTCTTAACCACCATACCACCGTCACTTTTGTGTTATTAGTTTATTTAATAAAAATACAAAATTATATTTAATAAAAACACAAAAAATTACATTTAATAAAAACAAAAAATAATATTTAATAAAAACACAAAATATTATATTTAATAAAAACACAATAAATTATATTTAATAAAAACAAAATATTATATTTAATAAAAAAATTATATTTGATGAAAACAATAATATTTAATAAAAACAAAATATTATATTTAATAAAAACACAAAAAATTATATTTAATAAAAACAAAATATTATATTTAATAAAAAATTATATTTGATAAAAACAAAAAATGATATTTAATAAAAACAAAATATTATATTTAATAAAAACAAAAAATATATATATTTGATAAAAACACAAAAAAATTATATTTAATAAAAACAAAATATTATATTTAATAAAAACAATAATATTTAATAAAAACAAAATATTATATTTAATAAAAACACAAAAAATTATATTTAATAAAAACAAAATATTATATTTAATAAAAAATTATATTTGATGAAAACAAAAAATTATATTTAATAAAAAAACAAAATTATATTTAATAAAAAATTTATATTTAATAAAAAAATATTATATTTAATAAAACAAAATATTATATTTAATAAAAACACAAAAAATTATATTTAATAAAAACAAAATATTATATTTAATAAAAAAATTATATTTGATAAAGACAAAAAATTATATTTAATAAAAACACAAAAAAATATATTTGATAAAAACACAAAAAAATTATATTTAATAAAAACAAAATATTATATTTAATAAAAAAAATTATATTTGATGAAAACACAAAATTATATTTAATAAAAACACAAAATTATATTTAATAAAAACAAAATATTATATTTAATAAAAAATTATATTTGATGAAAACAAAAAATTATATTTAATAAAAACAAAAAATTATATTTAATAAAAAATTTAAATTTAATAAAAACAAAAAAAAATTTAGCGACGGAAACGCTAAATCCGTCGCTAATGGTTTTAGCAATGGATTTAGCAACGGATATTTTTCGTCGCTAGTTTTAGCGACGGAAAAATTAGCGACGGATTTTTCTATCGCTAAATCCGTCGCTAATAGTGATGGATTTTTTTCCATCGCTAATTTTCATCGTTGAAAGTCTGTTTTCTTGTAGTATAAAAAAAAAATCCAACGAGTAATTTTTTATAATTTAAAAAATAATAATAAAAAAAAAAAAAAAAAAAAAAAAAAAAAAAAAAAAAACAAAAAATCCAACGTGTAATTTTTTATAACATGAAAACAATGCAATTGAATAAGAGTCAAATTAATGAAAATATTAAAACTCAGACATTTTGTAATAGGAGAAAGAAGTTAAAAACATAAATCATGAACCTTTTTTATAATTCTGATAGATATTGATATTTATAAAATTTGTAATCGTCACGTTTCATCTGATAATTCTGATAAGTTCAATTTCTAATAGGCAAGACCACTATGGAAAATGTGCGGTTGCTTTTCGAGGTTACCACTCCAAAAAGAAGTGATTTTGTATGAGAAACCATAATGCTTCTCATGATTAAGGAAAAGAAATGATGCCTGGTGTTTTCGGGCAGAGTTGAGTTTATTATCATACGATATATTTGGGAGTTTTAAAGAAAAAAAAAGATTAATTAAAAAAAAGAAAATTATAATTTTTTCTCATTTTATTTAAGAGTTTTATGAAATAAAAAAAAAAGAATTCATTGAAAATAAAAGGTTTTATTTTCAATTTTAAAATGATAAATTTAGTATATTTATAAGATACTTTTTTCTCTCATTTTCTCTCCATTTTTTGGAAGAAAATTTTTTTTATGTTAAAAATCACTTCATTTCTTTTTTTTTTCTTTCTGTATAAAGCTCCCAAAGGAAATAAAATAACCAATTTTCTCTTATAACTTTTTTTCCTCTCCAAATCTTTCCATCCAAACATACCGTTAAGGGAAAAAACTCTTTCGATATCTATTTTCTCCATATATAATATTTGAATCTAAGATATTACTTAATTATATCAGTTTTTAGTTATCGAATTAATTAGAAGATGGTATTTCCTTATTAAATATTAAGAAGCATGTGGTCAAAATCCTAAGGAAATGCAAATTTAATGAAACAAAAAAACCAAATCCTAGATTCTGAGATTTGTTGGGAATGGAATCTAATGGTTGCAGATAAATTTGGATAATATATTGGATAATGGGCTACTAAAACTAGCAATAATTTGGCATCTCACATTAATATTAATTTTGGAAGGAGTGGACTAAAGAATCCTATAGTGCTCAGTTTAATCATAGTCTTATCTTGGATAAAGTACAAATGGTTGACTTAATATGTAAAGCATTCACCCTATTTGATAAAGTTAAGATTAGATTTTTTTATATAAAAAATTTTCATATAATAATAATTCAAATTTCAAAAAAAAAAAAAGAGTAAATTTTTATGTTTTCTATTAAAGAATTTTAGTTTGATTAAAATATACAACAACAACAACAACAAATTGAAATTTAATCTCAAATTTTGAGGTCGACAGTTTAAGATATCAACATAGAAGAGAGAAAAAATATAAAATTAAAATTTAAAAACAAAAATAGAGAAGATAAAATTAAAAAATAAAAATAATGGAAAAAAATAAAAATAAACTATCAATAGAAAATTATAATAATAATAATAATTAAATTGTTTGAATTCTCCTACGTCACTCATTCATAATTAAAATAATTATTTCTGAATCATTTAACCAATAAATAATAATTTTTATTTCTTTGTAAAATAAAAAATTAATTTCTTTATTAGAGGAAGTTTGAAAACTTTAACTAAAACAGGAGACAATTACTTCTTAATTATTTAAGCAATAAATAATTTTTCATAGGATTTGAAATTTTGAAGTCCAGGGAAAATATTTTTTTTAGAAGTAATTTTAGTAATTATTTAACCAAGAAATAGTTTTAACAAAGAAATATTTTTTAAATTTCATCCAAGAAGTTATTTTTGAATTTTTTTAAAAAAAAAATCAAAATCAGTAAACATTGATTTTATTATTTTTAAAGTATTTACAACAAAAAAAAAATCCACATGTAATTTTTGTACTATTAAAATAATAGGAATTAGGCATCTAATAAACCCTTATATTTGAATAAGAGTCAAATTAATGAAAATATTAAAAGTCTGACATTTTGTAAGAGGAGATGAGGTTTCTTTTTTTTAGTTGTATGAGATTTGAATCCCAAATTACTGAATTGAGAAAGAGATTATAACCATTAATCTGTCTCCTTGTAAGAGAAGATGTTTAAAAATATAAATAATGGACTTTTTTATAATTCTGACAGATATTGATATTTATAGTAAATGTTTAGTAATAGAATAGTAAATTTTTTTAATCAAAATCTTAAATCTCAATTTTAATAATAGAAAAATAGATATCGAGACAATTAACCCTTTAATTGAGTTCCATAATTGCCTGAAACATATTAGTAGAGTTTTCCAATAGATAAGTGATAAAAAAATAATGGACAATGATATTTATAAAATTTTAATGGTGGAATTTTCATATAATAATTCTGATAAGTACAATTTCTGATAGTTTAGACCACTATGGAAAAATGTTCGGTTGCTCTTCCACTTTACCACTCTAAAAAAGAAGTGATGTTGGGTAAGAACTATAATGCTTCTCATGATTAACCAAAAAGAAATGATGCCTCGTGGTTGATATTTATTTATTTTTTAATAAATTATCAATAGCATATTAAATTCAATTAAATTGAATTTAAATTAAATTAGATTTTTAAAAAATAAATCTCTCTAGATATATATTTTTTTTAATATATAAAATTTAAATTTAATATTTTATTTAAAAGATATTAATATTTATGCAGTGAATCAGCTAAATGATGATATTACAGCATATTAAGAAAGACATCATAAGGAAATGCAAATCCTAGATTCTGAGATTTGTTGGGAATGGAAATCTATTGGTTGTAGATTAATTTGGTTAATACATTGGTTAATGGGCTACAAAAACTAGCAATAATTTGGCATCTCACGTTATTATTAATTTTGGGAGGAGTGGGCTAAAGAATCATATTGTGCTCAATAAATTAATCATATTCTTACTTTTTCTTTTTTTTTTTCTTTTTCTTGTACAATAAGATATATATAAATAAAATTGAATAAGAGAAGAGACGATAAAAATAAAAAAACTCTATCATTTAAACTTTCTGAGAAACTGTTTAATCATATTCTTATCTTGGATAAAGTACAAATGGTTGACTTAACATGCATACCAATCTGATAAAGTTGAGATTAGATTCTTTTAATATAAAAATTATTCATTTAATAATAATTCAAATTAAAAAAATGAGTAAATTTTTATTTTTTTATTAAAGAATTTCAATCTAATTAAAATATACTTTTAAAAATAAAGGAAAATGAGAAAGTTGAGGCAAGTAAAGTGAAATTGAGAAAAGCACAGATTTTCGACGCACCATCTTATTTAAGTGAAAAATAATAGATGTGCTTCTTTAACATGTGTCGGAGATAGGTTATAACTCCACAGATATCGACTTCTTCTAGACTCGAACAATAGTCATCAATGGATAGATACACCTGCAAAAATCGTCGAAGGATGCTTCGGTGGAAAGCTTCCAACGCTCAAGTTAGTAAAAAACGGTTTTCGATTGAAAAAAACAGACTGAGAATTGAGGGAATGCTATTCCCTGTGATCAGTGTGTCCAGAGTATTAGGCCTAAAGAGCATATCTTATCCTGAGAGTTTTTGAGATAACTTATACCTCTGGAAGACGTGCGTCGCTGGGGAATTTCAATCCTACCTTTCTTATCGAACTGATCCAGAAATCTCAGAAGTTAATATTATGAGTTGATTACGATCCTCATTTATCGGTAGAACTACCATTTTCGGGATGAGTACTCTCTTACTTGAAAAATCCGGGATTTGCCGTTATGAAATGGGGGACCGAAGTTAAGGAAATCCTGACTTTCCTTTAGAATCGCTCAGAATGTTGCGTATCTTTCAATCACTTGACCGATAAGGGGCCTTTGAGACTCGTCCGGTTGGAGGGCTGACGTTTGCTTTCCTGATCAGGACGACTACCTCTGCTCGGTGAATCACGATCGGTTAACGGGGTGACTGAGGCCCTATCGTTTGACAGATCGATCTAGGCAGTTAAGACCATTCGATAGATTATCATGACGATCATCAAGTACTGGTCTGTAACCGTCCTTTATGGGTTTCTTGAGAATTCTTTCTTTTGGTTTGGGTCATGTCTCATCATTTGCCCCCAACTTATGGATTTCTTAGAAAAGAAAAGTTATAAGTAAAGGTCTGTGAATTGTGCTTCATACGTTATGAATGTATAGGGACACTCGATCCATTCTGATTCGCCCTTTTTACATGCTAGGAGTGCAAGTATGTCTCATCAGATACGACTTTCTTCGTGAAGAACTGAAGACAATTTATTTCGGCATTTATGACTTACGTTTGTGTTGATACGTTTCATCTTCCTTGAATTAATTGAGACTTCTCCTTTTCACTGTTATAAATAGCCATGATGTGCATCCACTTTCTTTCATAGAGAATTGATACTCCTTCTTCATGGTTGCTTCGTTGAGAATGATCCTTTCCGAAGGTCGATTTGCAAGGTGTTGTAGCGTGCAATGCTCATTGATTGAGGTGACTTCTGCTGGAATAAGATCTCATTAAAGAAGATGACTACTGAAATGGGATCCATTATGTTGAC
Organism: Dillenia turbinata; assembly: GCA_037126225.1. Classification (NCBI taxonomy): domain Eukaryota; kingdom Viridiplantae; phylum Streptophyta; class Magnoliopsida; order Dilleniales; family Dilleniaceae; genus Dillenia; species Dillenia turbinata. The sequence goes on from JBAMMX010000009.1 coordinate 2,743,537, forward strand.
CGTTCACTTTGGTTAGCATAATCTGATCCCTTGCCACCGAGGGGGTGCTTCTTGTATCATCTTGTATGGCTTTCTCCGGTTGGTCCCCACCATCCAGACGCAGTGGGAGTGTTTCTCATACTGTTTTTTGGATGGGTAGGTCGAGTTCGGTTCGCTTTGGTGGGACAAAACCCGAACTTGCCTCATCTTATCCCTAGCGCTACATTGTTGTACTGTCCAGCGTGGGGATTGTGTTCTTCCTTAGTTGTTGGGTCATTTCCTTATTCCATGACAATTGCTGAGAACTGCTTATGGAAGAACATTACTGTGTATTTCTCTTAATGTAATTAGTTCGACCTAGGGACTTGTGTATATTCTTTTGTAACCGAACACGATCTTATGCAGACGAAAAGATGGTATTTTACTTTCTTAAATTTTGCTTCTTCCCCTTTTTTATTCCTTATCTGGTTGTATGTCTTTTTCAGTCTTTGTCAGAGCGGATCTTTCCTTTAAGTCTTTTCCCGTTCAAAAGATTTTTGTAAGACCTGTGTGAATGGCGAAAGTTGGACGACTGAGACCTTTCGAGCGATAAGAAAATTTTTAGTTGCGGGCCGCATCCACCCGTCCGGAAAATTATATTCCCTATTGACGACACGTACGATCGGTAGAGGGTGGGCGACTAGGGCCCTCCGATAGGAAATTTCTAAGTTGTGGACTGCGTCCACCCGTCCGGAGAGTTTCATCCCCTCTTGACAACGTGTACGATTGATAGAAATTGAGCGATTGAGACCCTCCGATAAGAAATTTTTAAGTTATGGGTGCGTCCACCCATCCGGGGAGTTCCATCCCCTCTTGACGACACGTACGATCGGTAGAAACTGAGCGACTGAGACCCTCTGATAGGAAATTTTTAAGTTGTTGGCCTCGTCCACCCGTCCGAAGAGTCACATCCCCTCTTGACAACGCATACAACCGGTAGAAGTTGAGCGACTGAGACCCTCCGATAGGAAATTTTTAAGTTGTGGGCCGCGTCCACCCGTCCGGAGAGTTACATCCTCTCTTGACAACGCGTACGATTGGTAGAAGCTGGGCGACTGAGACCCTCCGATACGAAAATTTTAAATTATGCCTAAGAAAGACCTCCCGGCTGTTGGATAATGCTGAGACTGATAATATATACGTAGGTTTTTCGAGTTCCAAGTCTTAGGTATCGCTGACCCGTCTAGGTTTTCGAGTCGGTATACTCCAGGTCGAACTATGGAACGTACTCGATATGGATCTTCCCAATTAGGAGTGAGTTTACCCCTGGGTTGCTGTTGACCGGTAACCTCCACTTTCCGTAGCACCAATTCTCCGGGTTTGAACGTTCGGTTTTTAACCCTTCGGTTATGATACCGGATCATTTGTTGCTGATAGGCCACCATTCGTGTTGATGCAGATTCCCGCAATTCTAGAACTAAGTCCAACCTTTCTCGTAGGGTGCGATCGTTTTGCTCGGCATCATAGTGAGCTACTCGGAGCGAGTGAATGCCTATTTCCACGGGTATGACTGTCTCGCTTCTGTAAGTCAGACTGAATGGTGTTTCTCCCGTTGCCTTTCAAGGGGTAATATGGTACGATCAAAGGATGCCATAAAATTCTTCGACCCATTGCCTATTGGCATTGTCCAGCATTGTCTTTAGTCTTTGCAGGATCATTCGATTGGTTACTTCAACCAGTCCGTTGGTTTGTGGGTGAGCGACCGATGAAAATCTATGTTGAATCTCTAGTTTCTCGCAAAACTCCCGGAAGAGCTGGTTGTCTAATTGCTTCCTATTATCCGTGATAAGGACACGCGGTATGCCGAACGGGGTGATAATATGAGTCCACACGAAGGATTGACTTTGGCGGCAGTGATCTGAGCTCAAGGTTCGGCTTCCACCCACTTCGTAAAGTAGTCAATCGCCACAATCAAGAATTTTCGTTGTCCCATGACTGGAGAAAATGATCCGAGGATGTCCATGCCCCACTGAGCAAATGGCCAAGGGCTGGATATTGGATTAAACTCAGTGGAGGGTAGCTGAGAAACCAATGAGAAGTGCTGGCATCTGTCGTACCTTTTGGCATAGTTGTTAGAATCAACCTTCATGGTCGACCAGTAGTATCACTGTCGAAGGGCCTTATAGACTAGATTTCGAGCACCCAGATGATTTCCATAGATTCCTTCGTGAATTTCTCGAAGGACGTAATTTCCCTCTTATGGAGTCAGGCATCGCAGATACGGGTGAGTGAATGACTTGCAGTAGAGAACCCCATCGATTATGGCGTAGTATGTGGCCTTTCGCTTCAGTTTTATTGCTTCTCCTGGGGATTCTAGCAGGCAGTTGTGTCTTAGGTACTCTTCTATAGGGTCCTTCCAACTAGGCGGCCGATCGACTGGGAGAATCTCCTTAGACTCGTCGATGTTGGGATACGACAGACTTTCAATATATATCATTCGGCTAAAAGCAACTGAATTGGAACTAGCCAACTTCGACAGGGTATCAGCTCGCGTATTTTCCGAACAAGGGATTTGTTAAATATCTACTTTGCCTAATCGGTCCATCGTCTCGCGCAACTTACTTAAATATTTCTCCATGACCGGGTCTCTGGTTTCGTAAACTCCTTTGATTTGCTTCACGACCAACTGGCTATCCGTAAACACCCTAACATTTCGTACTCCCATGTCGGTGGCAATCCGGAGGCCCGTTAGCAGAGATTCGTATTCGGTTTGGTTATTGGTGGCTTGGAAATCAAAGCGGATGGCGTACTCTGCCTTAAAATCGTTCGGTCCTACCAATATGAGTCTGGCGCCACTTCCTGAAGAATTTGATGATCCGTCCATATGGATAGTCCATTCGGGGGTGACTCATTCTTCTTGATGGCTATAAAGTTGCCCTTCAGACACAATGGGCAAAGTACATTTAAGAATAAAATCGGCCAGTGCTTGGTCCTTTATTGTGGGTCGTGGTCGGTACTGGATATCGAATTCGCCTAGCTCCACACTCCACTTGATGAGTCGTCCTGACGTATCCCTCTTCTAGAAGATTTGCTTCAGCGGTTGATCGGTGAGTACCACAATGGTATGGGCCTAAAAATACGGTCAAAAACGTCTCGCTGAGACAATCAAAGCATAGGTTATCTTTTCAATCGGTCGGTAGTTAATTTCAGAATCTTTCAGTATCCTGCTGATGTAATAGACTGGCTTCTGGGTGGCGGACTCCTATCTCATCATTATAGAACAGAGTGCTCGTTCAGAGACAACCAAATACAGGTAAAGTTCCTCCCCGAGAACGGGCCGCGAGAGTAGCGACGGTTGCATCAAATATTCTTTCAGTCGTTCGAAGGCTGCTTGACATTCGAACGTCTATTCAAACTGTCGGGATCTCTTCAACGCTTCAAATATGGGTTTGTACTTTTCGCCAACTCTGGACATGAACCAACTTAGGGCCGCTATTTGACCAGTCAGGTGTTGCACTTCCTTGAGTGTCTAGGGGGTGTCATGTCTAATATTGTTTGTATTTTTTTGGGGTTGACCTCTATCCCTCGGTCGGTAATCATGAAACCCAGAAACTTTTCAGAAACGATACCGAATGTATATTTTTCTGGGTTTAGCCACATATTGTATCATTCTAAAGTCTGGAAGGTCTCTTCAAGATCTGCGACATGAGCTTCTGCTGTAACGCTCTTTACGAGCATGTTGTTGACATAAGTTTCGACGTTCCTACCTAATTGGTCTTTGAAGACCGTATTGACCAGCCATTGGAAAGTTGGTCCGACGTTCTTCAGGCCAAAAGGTATGACCCAATAACAATACGTACCGAATTCGGTAATGAAGCTGGTCTTTTCTTCATCTTCAGGTATCCATAAAACTCAAAAGTTGGTGTACCGAAGAGTTGTCTACAAGGTTATGAATATTGAGGAGCAGATAACTATCCTTCGGACACGCTTTGTTGAGGTCAGTGAAGTCTACACACATCCTCCACTTGTCATTAGTCTTTTTCACCAAGACTACGTTAGCCAACCATTTGGGATACTTGACTTCGCGGATAAATCCTGCTATCAACAACTTCTGATCCTCTTCCTGGATGGCGCGTTGGCGTTTGAGGGTGAATACCCTCTTCTTCTGCTTAACCGGTTTGAAGTCGGGATTAACGATTAGCTTATGGACTATGACCGACGGGTCTATGCCGGCATGTCTTCTGGAGTCCATGCGAAGGCTTTGAGTGTCGTTGCAGACAGGCGACTAAGGCCTCTTGTAAGGGAGGTGATAGGTTGGCTCATATCCTGACTATTTGATTAGAGTCGTTTGTCAAAAGGATCTCGATCATTTCTTCACCTGGTTTAGGCTGCTCTCGGCTCAATGTCCTCTCTAGGTTCCAGAGCGTCGACTGGGAAAGTTTCTTGTGCTCCTTGTGTCACAAATAGGATATAGAGGTCAGGGTCGCTTCTTATGGTAGCTACCCCTAGCGATGTTCTAAACTTCACTTTCATGTTTCTCATGCTCGGTAACACCTCTAGATCATTCAGACTGGGTTTGCCAAGTATGGCGTTGTAAGGAGAGTAGAGCTTTACCATATGAAAAAAGACGGGAGCGGTTGCGTGATTAGGGGATCTTTCTAGGGTCACAGGAAGATAAATGATGCCTTCAGGATAAGTGGGCTCGTTTGAAAGCCCTTGAAGGGATCCGGTAGATAGCAAAAGCTTAAATGGATTGAAACCCATCCTGCAGAAGGCGTCCCAGGTGATGAGATCACAATCAGCCCCCTGATCAATGAGGACCCTTTTTACAGTGTAGGAGTCTGTTTTGAGGATAATGACAATAGGGTCATCACGACGAAGATCTATCCCTGTTGGAAGGTCATCATCATCAAAACCAATGATTGGTCTTCTTCTTTTGGCGGGTGCTATGTCAGAGATGACCGTTGCAAGCATCGTCATAAGATTTCTGAGAATCAGAATGTTCCCACAGACAGTGCCAATCTATTGAAGGTGTGTTATGGCTCAACAGATTTTGGCTTCTTCTAGACCCAAACAATAGCCATCAATGGGTGGATACACATACAAAAACTATCGAAGGGTGTTCTGGCGGAGAGGTTCTGATACTCAAGTTAGTAAATAGCGGTTTTCGATTGAAAAAAACAGACTGAGAATTGAGAGAATGCTATTCCCTATGATCAGTGTGCTCAGAGTGTTAGGCCTAGAGAGCGTACCGCGTTCTGAGAGTTTTTGGGATAACTTATACCTCTGAGAGACGTGCGCTGTTAGGGGACTTCAACCCTACCTTCCTTATCGAACTGATCCGAAAATCTCGGAGGTTAATATTATGAGTTGATTACGATCATCATTTATCGATAGAACTACCATTTTCGGGAGGGGTGTTTTCCTTACTTGAAAGATCCGAAATTTGTCGTTATGAAATAGGAGACCGAACTTAAGGAAATCCTGACTTTCCTTTAGAATCGCTCGGAATGTTACGTATTATTCGGTCACTTGCCCGATAAGGGGCCTTCAAGACTCGTCCGGTTGGAAGGTTGACATTTTATTGCCCGATCGGGACAACTACCTCTGCTCGGTGAGTCACGATCGGTTAACGGGACAATCGAGACCTTATCGTTTGACAAATCGATTTGGATGGCTAAGACCCTTCAATAAATTATCATGACGACCGTCAAGTACTGGTCTGTAAGCGTCTTTTATGAGTTTCTTGAGAATTTTTTCTTTTGGTTTAGGTTTTGGATCATGTCCTATCAATATGTAATACTATGTAAATCGAATAAGTATAAAACTGAATCAATCAATGTATATAAGAGTTCACGGCAATATATTTTTATCAATTTTTAATTAAATTTTTATTTACATTGAATCAAATATATCAAAATTTAATAAAAATAATACGTAGAACTTTAGTATAATGATTGCCAGAGAAGAGAGCAAGACTCTAGGAGCGGAGACAAAGTTTAGTGGACAAATCTAAAGTTTATCTTTCCATGGATTTGATAAATTTAGTGTGGTGTACAGTAAAAGATGTCAGACTCCAAAAAGTCAAGCAGATTATACTGAACAATGATTTTTTTTTTCCTGATCATTGCTATCCTGGGTGCATTATTTCTGTTCAGAATAGCTCTGTAACCATATTAAAGATAAAAATAATATATATTGAGAATAACTCTAAAACCATATAGAAAATGTTTGAATATAACTAATACGATTTAAGGATGGAAAGTAATAGATTATAAGAATTTCAAATTATCGAATTGTTGTTCATCATCGAAGTGATATGCAAGCATCTTTTATGATTCTGTCTCCAATGTTCTTCATTTTCTCCTTTTTCTTTTCTTTTCTTGAGGTACATTTAGACTCCACCCGGTATCTAGCATCAATAGCTGTTAGTTCAGTAAAAACCATAGAAAATATATTACTGACTAGCTGTTGGTTCAACTAGTATCAAATTTCTCTTGTATGTATTCTAATTGTACTGACTTAAGAGAGAGAACGAGAGAGAGCCACCTATTAAATAGGATCTTATAGACACTTGAATTGGATTAATCGAAGCATAGTTTCGGATACTAGTAGTGAATGGAGAGAGAGAGAGAGAGAGAATAGCTGGGGTCGGCTGCAGAAGTTCCTTCCGCTCTATTTTACTAGGGAAAGTTAGTAGGGTGTTATATGCATAGGTGCTTATTAAAGACCTGCTGTTACATTCACTATAGTTTAGGGGGCTAAACCTCTAATCAGTGAATAATCTTTCTGGGTTAGTGCAAGGATTAAAAAAAGGTAAGTACAGGCCATGCTTTTTCATGTCTTTATGCTTGTTTTTTAGCAATAAAGGGAGCATAACTGAAGGTGCTTCTTCAAGGCCACACATCAAGAGTCGCTTAAGAATCACATAATTTTGAGGATTGTGTGTGAATGATTTAGAATCAAACATCAAATCATTCATCACCTTTGATGTCTACTTATGATTTATCTATAAAGAGAAGGGTCATTCTATTGCATCACTCCTTTATCTTTCCAGTACCAAGCTTCACATTTTTGTCACCCCTTCCGTTGACCCCCCCCCCCTCTTGCATCAAAAGGAACACCTCACGACAAAATTAGACATCAATGTGGTTGCCTTAATCAGGACCTTCCTAAGTGGAGAGTGTTTGATGAAACAAAATGAGATAAGATAGGAACGTCAGCTTAGAATCCATCTATAAAAGCACCGCCTGGCAAGCCACCAGTACCAAAAACATATAGCCCACTAAAACAAAAAACCAAACCACCCTCGAGCTGTCATTAGGTCTTACAAATCTGCAGTTTTCCTCAGAAACTTGTTAAGGATCAGAGATGGAACAAAAAATTGAGAATTCTACGAAAGGTGAAGCTAGAGGAGGCGATGACCAAACGAAGTGGGTCTATGACTCATCAATTGATCATAAAGGGAGGGTTCCTCTGCGAGCATCAACAGGGGTTTGGAAAGCTGCTCTCTTTATCATTGGTGAGGGTCTGCATAAGACAATCTATCTAGTCATACAGTCCCATTATTAAACTTTTTGTTTAGAGAATTTCCTCTTGCTTAGGCCTAAATGAAAAAACAACTTGCCTTTAATGGTACACCGTCATACAAACTTCTGTCCATATTCGAACAGCCCACGTCCATTTAGGCTCCTAGCACAAAGGCAGAAAGGGTTGAGGATAGGGGAGAAGGATGAAAATATGGTGTTGACATCAGTTTCAGAGTCGCAAAATTTAAACCAGCACAGCCTTGAGGAAGCCAAGGAAGTTTAAATGAAGTCATTTATTTTGTCTATGCTCCATGTTCTGGCTCTATATCTGATTATGATGATTCCGTTTTCATCTTGCATTGTTTTTAAAATGACAGACTGAATGCTTCTTTTTTTTTTTATTTTGGTAATATGTGTACTGATGATTGGAAAATGTTTTTAATCTTTGGTCAAGCAATTGAGTTTAGTGAAAGGCTGAGCTACTTTGGGATGGCATCAAATCTCATCATTTATCTGACTAAAGTGATTCATCAAGACCTCAAAACAGCTGCAAAAAGTGTCAACTATTGGTCTGGATTCACAACAATGATGCCTTTAGTTGGAGGGTTCTTAGCCGATGCCTACACTGGTCGATTTTTCATGGTTCTTCTTTCATCCACTATCTATCTCATGGTAATAATTGATGCCCTAAACTTAAACGTTGATTATACCCAAAATTTAGAGATATGAAGGAAAAAATCAAGCTTTTTGTTCATGTTGAATTCAGGGTTTGCTTCTCTTGTCTATGACGCAATACTTTCCAAGCCTAAAGGCATGCAATTTGGCCACATGCACCAAGGCAAGGAAGGTTCATGAGGTGGTCTTCTTTGCTGCATTGTACTTTATTTCATTGGGAACTGGAGGGCACAAGCCTTGCTTAGAGAGCTTTGGAGCTGATCAATTTGATGATGATCACTTGGAAGAAAGGAAGAAAAAGATGTCTTACTTCAACTGGTGGAATTTTGCTCTTTGCAGTGGACTTGTTTTCAGTGTCACAGTGATTGTTTATGTTGAAGACTACGTGAGCTGGGGTGCTGCATTTCTCGTTCTCACAATAACAATGGCAGTATCCCTGGTAATTTTCTACTATGGCAAGCGATTTTACAGGTATCGACTGCCTGAGGGAAGTCCTTTAACACCCATGTTACAAGTTTTGGTTGCTGCCTTTGTTAAGAGAAATTTACCCCACCCTTCAAGTCCTGCATTGTTATATGAAGTTCCAAAATCACAGAAGTCTCAAGGAAGGCTTCTCTGTCACACAAATAACCTCAGGTAATTTATCTTATATACCGAGCCATTCAATTTCCATAAACATGCCCTAAAAGCCATCAATTCATGATCCATGCTTTCCTACTTCAGATTTCTTGACAAAGCAGCCATAATTGAAGACAGTGAGGATCTTTCTATGGGGAAGAAGCAGAGTCCATGGAGATTAGCTACAGTGACTAAGGTGGAGGAACTCAAACTTTTGTTAAACGTGATCCCCATTTGGCTAAGTAGCCTGCCTTTCGGAATTTGTGTAGCACAAAGCTCAACATTCTTCATTAAACAAGCTAGTGCAATGAACCGAAAAATCTTCAATGATTTTGAGATCCCTCCAGCCTCCATATACTTCTTTGGTGCTCTTGGCATGATAGTCTCCGTGACACTATACGATAAAGTCCTTGTCCCTATACTGAGAAAAGCCACGGGCAATGAAAGAGGCATCAACATTCTTCCAAGGATCGCCATTGGCATGATAATCTTGGTATTGGGAATGGCAGTATCAGCCTTGGTGGAGCAAAAAAGGCTTGCCACAAAGGCGTCAATGAGTGTCTTTTGGTTAGCTCCTCAATTCATCATTCTGGGTTTCGGAGATGGATTCACTCTTGTTGGCTTGCAAGAGTATTTCTATGACCAAGTTCCCGATTCAATGAGAAGCTTAGGAATCGCATTCTATCTTAGTGTAATCGGAGCAGGAAGCTTTCTTAGTAGTCTTCTTATAATTGTCCTGGATTATGTCACTGATAAGAGAGGGACCAGTTGGTTTGGCAAGGACTTGAAAAGCAGCAGATTAGACTATTTTTTCTGGTTTTTGGCAGTGATGTGTTTCCTCAACTTGAGCATTTTTCTCTTGTTGGCCAGAAGGTACTCCTACAAGAATGTGCAGCGAAGGGCTGTGGCGGATTGCCATGAAGGTAGTGAAGAGGAGCAGATGGCCTAAAGATCGGAGATCTTCTTTGACCAAAGATGTTACTGGTGTGCTATGTTTACTCCAAAATGTATTAATGAGTGTAAATGCCAATCTTGTGAAAATAAAAGCTATTATTATCATCATCGTCATCCTCATCATCGTCGCCCTCTTCTTTTTCATCTTCAACTACTAAAATATAATGATATATCGGCGATTACGCATAATCTAGACTATATGTAAATAAAAACGTGGAAAAACATATAAATAAAAGTATATATATAAAAAAAAATTATATAAATATTAATTATTTTATAAAAATAATAAAATAGTCATCTTTTATAAAAAAAAAATTTAAATCATGAAATATATAATTATTAATTACAAAATAAATAACATAAAAAATAAATAATTATAATTTATTAAATATAAAAAAATTAAAAATTAAAAAATTTTATTTAAATATTAATTAATTTAATATATTAAAATATTTTAAAAATAAAAAATATTCTAGAAATGAGAAACGTCTGACCCATAATTATTAATTGCGAGCCGGGAGGCAATGCGCAAGGACATTATTGGAATCAATAGGGTGTACGAGAAATACCATGGACATTATTTTGTGCGGATGAAAGAAAATACTATGGAGTTCTATTTTAATTCTATAAAAATTGAGAATTATAAATTATCAAAATAAAAAATAAATTTTATAAGAGTTTGTAAATTTTAGATGATTTTTTTTCATAAATTATTGGATAACAATTTCATAATTAAACTCCTAAAAACATTTGAATGCTTCAAAAAAAATAAAATTCAATTGAATTTTATATTTTACTATTATTTTAAATCACACAAATTTACTTCAGGATAAAATGAATTAAAAATTTTTAATTGAAATGATATAAAATAATTATTAATTTTAATTAAAAACAAAAACTAAGCTCTGGTCTCCACGAACTTTTAAAATAATTATTAATTTTAATTATGATACAAAGATGAATTTATTTATGAAATTGAAATTATAAAATATAAAATATAATTATAATTATAATTTTTAATTCTAGAAAATGTTTTATACTATTTTACTAGTTTATTTTATTGAATTAATTAAAAAAGAAATTGAATTAATTAAGAAATTTAAGAAATTTTGAAAATTGGACGGTTGTGGTTCAGGGGCATTTGGTTGAACATGTGGAGCGCACTGTAGAGTTGGAGCTCTTTCCTTGGAATTTTTTTGCTTCCCAAAACATCAAAAACCTTAAATCCGTCGATCCTCCATTTCTTCCCGGCATCGCGGTTTCATCGGATGTTGGGATTCCGGTGTACTTGAGGGAGGAGTGGGAGTTTAGGTAAAGAAGAAGAAGAAGGGAGGGGATGTCGATGAGGATAAAGGCGGTGGTGGATAAGTTTGTGCAGGAACTGAAGGAGGCGCTTGATGCGGACATACAAGACCGCATCATGAAGGAGCGCGAGATGCAGAGCTACATCCAGGAGCGCGAGCGCGAGGTCGCCGAACGCGAATCCGCTTGGAAAGCTGAACTCTCTCGTCGCGAGGTGCCCTTTCTCTCTCTATCTGACCCTAGTTTTTTGGACTTTGAATTTCCATTGAATTGAATAATAACCACATCACCCCCACTAGTCTCTTCATTTTGAATACTTTCCACTCCGATTTCCAGGCAGAGATTGCGAGACAAGAAGCAAGGCTGAAAATGGAGAAAGAGAACCTGGAGAAAGAGAAGAGTGTGCTGATGGGAACGGCATCGAATCAAGATAACCAAGATGGAGCTCTTGAAATCACTGTTAGTGGCGAGAAGTATCGATGTCTCAGATTTGCCAAGGCCAAGAAATGAGGTCAAGGAGGAGAAGCCTTAATCAGTCATGGGCATGGGGCATCCTTTTCATTTGTGGTAGTAGAACTTTGATTTTTTTTTTTAATATAATTAATTGCACATGTAGCAAGAAAGGCTCTTTTTTGGGGTTGTACGTTTGAATGACTGTAGGAATGAATTTGGTAATACCCTTTGTGAAGCCTTTCATTTCATGTAGCAGTTGCCATACATTCTCAATGATGACTTCCTTTGGGTGTTGGTTTACAGTTAATACTTCTGACTCACTTCTCATTTGTAGAACTGAACGAACTTATCATGAGTAGATCATTGTGCTTTACTACTAGAGAAGCTTGAGAGAGTCTGCTATAACCAACCTTGGAAGTTTGGAGAAAGCTTAGACCGCAGGGTGGAGATGTTAGTTTTGGAAATGGAGTTAAGAGGGGAGAGAGAGTGTGTGAGTGAGAGAACATGCATGCTTGTGTGTGGATACTGGGGGCGGGGGTTTAAAAAAGTTGGGATGCGGTGGTTTGGTGGTTGTGCTCCTGAGCAGGAGAGAGAGTGTGTGCCTAATTGTCCAATAACAGACTTCTGACTCTGTGAGATTACTACTTTGCAGTAAAGAAAACCAACTAGTTTTGTTGGTCGCAGAATCATCAAGACATGAAGACAGAAAATCAAAAGGACATAAATGAAATTTCTCCCCTCAAAAATGAGTAGCTTGATGTGAAACTGGTCTTATTTGTTTCACTACTATGCACTGCTTTTGCTGTTGCAAATTCAGGTTCACAATTTTCCAATTTACAAGGCAGAAGAAGAAGCAGCAAGAAGCAACCCCTCCAACCCATTTGCATACTGCTTTGTTTAACGTTAAGCACTTCGGCGACTGAGCCAACTGCAAAAGTGATGATACCCTCGTATGTTAACTCTCTCTCTCATTCCCCCTTTTGCTTGTGTTACTTTGGCACCTTTAAGAGCATTGCCTCTACCCTGCAAATTATTCGGTTGGATGCATCTGTTTAATGGCACAACTTTCTTTCAAGTCATTGTGTGCTTTTTCTTATGTATGATAAATAACAAAAATAACATGTGACTTTTTTTCACAATGTGGGTTATGGGTGTGGGTATGGGATGTCAGTCTGCTGTCTCACTTTGTCTGTTATATTGGGCCTTCAGAAAGGCATGGAAGGCAACCTGTGAATCCAAAAATGCAGTTAAACTATTAATACCAAAAGGGAAATACCTTATTGGCCCCATTCAGTTTGTAGATCCCTGGAAACGCGTCTTCTCTTACGGTTCGATTGTGGGCAAGTTCTTATTATTTTCACTAATCTCAATATCCATTACTTTCACAATCACATTGAGTATTTCATCCTGCTCAAGAAAGAAAATTAATGAAATCCTTGTTCAACACCTTCACTGTTACTTATGGGCCATGGCAAGTCTATCCAAATATGGATCTGACTTTTGTTGGATTGAATTTGGATGGGTACAAGGGTTAACTTTCTCCGGAGTAGTCATTGATTACTAAGGTGTTAAAGTATGGCCATTCAATGAGTGCCCCACCAACTCCTGTTGCTAACTTCTTCCTATTGTATGTGATTTTCTTTTCCAGTTACACAGATATATATAGTTGACAAGATCTTAGAGCTCATTCTGGATATATTTCTTTCTTTGATTTTAGGATTTGAAGTTTGTGGCCATGAATCAGACGGTTATTTAGGACATAACTTCAGTAAAAATCAAGTCTTCGACATAACTCTTGTAGAATGCAGAAACCTCGAAGGGACAGAAATCAAGATTTCAGCTCCGGCAAGCAGTCCCAATACTGATGGCATCCACATAGAGTGAATCTCTAGCTTATATATTTCTCACCCGCATATAGGTAGCGGGGATGATTGCATTTCAATAGGGCAAATTCGGATATCACTATTACTGGCATTACCTTTGGACGTGGCCATGACATCAGGTAGAGCAAAAAACATTGATGTTGCCAATAGCAAAGCAATACTGACCTAAATACTTTGATATTCAATGATGGGAGTATACCATGCATGCGGTGTTGGGAGCTAGGGAAGATATACCATGAATGGCATTAGGATCAAGACATGGACTGATTCCTATGCAGCAGCTCAGCCACCAACATGACCTTTGAGAACATTGTCATGGACAATGTCACCAATCCAATCATCATTGATCAGACATATTATCCCTATACTTCCTGCCCTTCCCTGGACTGCTTTTGGTCTTGAGCTATTTGCGCATTTCACAACCTCAGATGTCTGGAGGAATTTTCTGAATGACATTTTGGATTGTGCAGGAACCATCACGAGTGAAACTAAGTGACATATTTTTCAAAAACATATGGGGGACATCATCATCAAAGGTGGCAATGAGGCTGGAGTGCAGCAGAGGGATTCCATGCTGGGATATATGCCTGGAAGATATTCACCTGGGGCTCTCCTCTGGTAAGAAACATGCAATTTCCTCCTGCAAAAATGTCAAAGCCAAATACAGCGGCACTCAAATTCCTCCTCCATGTGCATAAATAAGATTAGCTTCTAAGGTTGTAGTTTATGTGATAAGCTTGTGCAGAATTTTGTTGTTTGTTCTGTAAGCAGAAAGGTAGCTCATTCAACTCGAAGTAGTGGAAATGAGGCACGTTCAAGTAGTTGAAATGAGACAGTGATCTTTTAGTGCTCAAGAGCTAAATTAGTTATATAAAGCATCAAGGCACAAAATATATATATGTATGATTGTAAGTATACACACACACATATATATAATGGTGCGTCTTATATATACATTACACTACAGAACATGCCAGTGATTTGATTTAGAATTAAACAATATAAGTTGACGTGGATTGTCCTATAATATTTTTTATATGATTTACTCGTCCATCTAACATTATTGTCACATGAAAGGTTCGGAATGCTCGAGAAAAATGAGGCTGATGGCATATTTCGAGAATCAGTCTGCTGCTGGTATAGCCCGATATGGTTTTGCAGTATGAATTTATTTGTGCAACTTCAGGGATTGCCTATTTTGATTTCGTGAGTGCTTTTCTTTTTCTTCCATTTTGTGCAATTAGTGCTATCACCCTTTTAAGAGGCCAAGACCCACAATTTCAATAATATTTGTACATCTTTCTTTGTAAAGAACATGTGATGATGGAATTCATCTCAACTCTTTTTCCAGGTTTCATCACTTAAAGCAGTATAGGCAGGTGGGAAAAAGGCAAGGGACATTTATCTCTATTCTGCGCGCCTGCAGGATTAGCAATGCCAATTTCAGTGATATATCTCCATTCGACATTCATTGACAGCTCAATATACTCTACAAAATTTTGGTGACCTCGAGATCACGGATTCAAGATATGGAAACAACCTCTTTACAAAATGCATGGGAAATGCTGCATATATATACACTCATCCTCTCTCTATCCTCACAATAAGTCGGATATCCCCACAATAAGTCGGAGAGTACTTTATGCACTGGATGAGCCTTAAGACGAAGATGTAAAATTTTGAAAGCACCTTGTATTGCCATTAGAAACTTAATAAGCCACTCTAACTCAACGCCATTAACCTCTGTATTGATTTCCATTATTGAGCTGGGATGGCACGATCAAAGTAAATTAAGAGCCAATTAGGACCTAATCAACAATTTTTTGTTTGTTTTTAATAAAAAACGGTGTTATTTGCATGATATGTCCTTTTTCTTTTCCATTTTGCTAGGAGCAAAGCATGTTATAAAATGAATACTCCTATTTGGAAGGAATTGACAATAAACATAGAAGTGAAAAACAATGGCCCTTATGCCCCAGATTTAAAAAATAAAGACTGTTTGCTATGTTTGAGGAATTACAAGCAAATGCTAAGTTTGTAAGGCTGCTTATGTATTAGATTTTCTCTTTTTCCAATCAAGGGATTAGAATTATAGTTATGATTATTGATGGAGCACTAAGGTTTGCTATGTTTGAGGAATTACAAGCAAATGCTAAGTTTGTAAGGCTGCTTATGTATTAGATTTTCTCTTTTTCCAATCAAGGGATTAGAATTATAGTTACGATTATTGATGGAGCACTGAGGTTTCTTTGATGAATAACAGGTAGACAATATGAAAGTAAGGAATGATCACGGTAAAGCGGAAGGCTGGGGCCGCAATTTGTGATACAAAAGGAGGGTTTGGTGTTAGCGTTAGGAATGAGGATGGTGAGATTATCATGATTTCCGTGACATTGGAGTTTCTTATTGCTGTGTTGCAATTGAGAATTGAGATCTGAGGTTAGTAAATTCTTGTTATTAATGGATAGTCGGTTTAGTGGATAAAAATATTAAAATTTTTAATCAAATTTAGGATTCAAAATTTAAGAATAAAAAAATATATATTAAAAGAATTTTTTCTAAATTTGGCCTAATAATATTTTAACTGGATTATTCGAAATATAATTTTAAATATTGATTGATTATATAATAAGAAAAAAGTTTAGTAAAGTCATGTTGGAGATGGATGGCTAATGCCCTTGTGGATTATCTTTGAGAAATGCATTATACAAAAATATATGAACAATTTAAGTTTCTATTAGAATCATATCTCTCAAAATACCAAATGCATGAATATAATAGTACAAAGAATCATTCCCCATGAAATAAATATGCTACTATTAAAATATAAGAGTATTTCATCAATTATAATAAAAGTCACCATTAACCACCCATAAAAAATTCATAAATTTGTTTTGTTTTCAAAAATAACATTTGCATATATGTTTATATTATTTAAAATATGAAAACAATCTATGCAAACTCATCTCCAAAGAGATAGTCCAGTGATAATAGTCTCCTTCTCCTGACTCCATGATCCGGGTTCGATTCCTATTATAACCAAAAAAACAAAAATCTACGCAAACTCTAATATCCATGTTGGAGTTTAAATTCGTTTCACATATTTTCAAATATAAAATGCAATCACAATTTTTTAAACTTTTTTAAATTGAATTACTAACCTTTTTTGATATATTGGTATAAAAATAGTCTAAAAATTATCACAAATTGAACATTTTTAATTTTCACAAAGAGATAATTATTTTCTTTACCTCTCCGGTGTTAAGATTTCTCTATCTTTGTTTATAAGTTTCTCATATTTTATCAACATTGATTAGTTCAACAAAAAGAATATTGAGATCTGTTAAACACGTTGAGGTTTGACTTATTATGGGAACGAAAAAAATGACGCTGAAAGATCCGCCTCCCAATTTGGGTCTGACCATGGATCGACTTAGAATAATCAGGACAAAATTTTAAATACTAGGTGATAGCTCTAAACTATAGCACCAAAAAATAAGTTGCTCATATTTTATTACTTTAAAATTTTTTACATTAAAATTAGAAAATTTAATGAAAACACCTAGATTTATATAAAACTCATCGATAACATTCTATATAAACCAAATCTATAAGCAATTTACACTTCAATGGTATATGGCAACCCAATCTATCCATATTTAAATAATAATAACTAACATTAGACTTGCCGTAAAAATAAAATAAAATTGTGATTATTAAAGGTTTCCTTCCCAATCCAATTCCCCTCGCCTAGAATCGTATTTTTTTTTTTTTTTCTTTCGATAATTCCAAGGTTTTCTTTGGAGAAAATCAAATCAAATTTTTCTACAAAATAATTTAAATAGTCCTTATATTAATAATTTTTTGTATTAAAAATTTACCAAATTTTATTTAATCTCATCTCAACTTTCCCAAAAATGACTTAAGCATCAGATAGGGAGAGGCGGTTGGAAAGAAAACATGTAAAGTTGATTAATTACTTCCTTCTTGAATTTTAAATTAATACTAAATCATCGAACTCTTATGTATAATGATAAAAGCTACATTCTGATAATCATAGATTTTTGTGAGTCATGAGAATAAAAAAATTAGATTCCAAAAAATCAACCCTGGATTAATCGGATAAAATCAGAATATCACGATATATCTTGATTTGACAAATTATGTCAATTATCCATCATAATAGCATAAATTAAGCTGAAAAGATTATATAAAAAGATAAATTGATCGGTTCTTATATTATTATATTTTAAAAATTTTTAAATTATTTAAAATAATTTTAAATCAATTAAAAAATATTTCAAATAAAATCGTATTAACAAATTATTAGGTTCACCATTTCATAATTTTTCGTATGAATCTTGGGTCGGATCTGTACTTCTGTGGAGCTACAATCGGGTCAAAGAAAATCCTTTGATTAGTCTTAGGCTGATTTAAACTGTCCACCTGATTTGGAATATCCGAGGAGATGACGTTGGAATATACGGGAAAAGAAAAACGGCTCTATAATCCGCTACAGTCGCTTCCGCTTTTCTAACAAAATCCAACCAATCATGTTCTCTGATCAAGCTTGTGACCAGTAAAAAGACAGTAAACACGTTTCTATTATAGACTCAACCGCACACAATCATCATCACTCCTTGTCGGTTCTTAAAAACCCTGGTCTTCTTATTCCAGTTTTCCTAAGGGTAGAGTGGTCGATAACCACGGGGATTCAAACGACGCCGTTTTAATAGTCTAAACTCTCAGAAGGCAGCATTTAGCCTCCTGTCCCTCACTTTCTTTTCAAAGAGGGATTTTTCCATTTTGACGAATTAACAAGGACTTTGCTTTTAGGGTTTTGGAATTAGAGAGAGGGAGAGAGAGATGCAAACGGAAGCAGCAACAGTGGGGCAGAGAGGGCTGAGTACGGGACATGTAATCCAGCAAAGATCATTGCATCAGAAATCGTCGTCGCATATCGGAACGGTTTCGCATCTTCTCGCCGGTGGTGTCGCCGGTGCTGTTAGCAAGACTTGTACTGCTCCCCTCGCTCGTCTCACCATTCTATTTCAGGTACTCTCTCTCTCTTTCTCGAATAGAGCCTTTGAAGCCCTAATTGTGTGAAACGATATCACAACTAGGTATAAAGGGAGAAAGCAGGAGGGTTGAGAGGGAGAGAGAGAATGGATTTGTCGTGCGGTGAAGCTAGGTTATTGGGGGGGCCCCATTTAAGCTGTTTGATGCATTTTAGGTTCTTAAGAAGTGTAAGTAGTTTGTGCCCTGTGCTGGATAATGTCTGTTCAGGCGATGAATTTAAGCAAGTCAAATAATTGAGGTGTGTATCTTTGCCTCCACCACCGAGGTGGCTGCCCAAGTGGACCCGACCCATACTTCATAACCCCGAGGTCCTATGTTTGAATCCGATTATTGGAAATTGCTTGTGAAATTGCACCCAGGATGTTTGAATTGTGGAGGGTTTTGCAGCTCCTTGGCATCTTTTTCGGGACTATGGTGACAGGACTCGCCTAAAGGGGAAATAGCTATGGCTCAAATCGTATATTCGATAATGCCCAGATTAGCTAAGCTGGTTACCTCTGACACCTATTTTTATAATATATCAATTGACCCAAGAAAGAAAGCTAAAATCTTTCACATATCAGATCTTTAACATTAATTTATAGGCATGTTCCAGAAATTGTAGCACAGCATTTATACTAAAATTTTCTATGAAGGGTTTTCTATATTTAAAATACCCATGTTTTTGTCTTAGTGGAACAAAGATTAGAGGCCTTGTAATTCATTCTTATTTGCCTAAATCATTAACGTGGTGTGTTTGTGTTTTTGTTCTCTATAGGTGCAAGGTATGCATTCTGATGTTTCAACATTGACAAAAACTAGTATATGGCGCGAGGCTTCACGCATTGTTGATGAAGAAGGATTTAGGGCCTTTTGGAAAGGAAATTTTGTTACAATTGTTCATCGTCTTCCTTATTCTTCAATCAGTTTTTACTCATATGAGCGTTACAAGAATGTCAGTACAAGCATCCAAATTTATAAATGCATTAAAAAAAAAAAAAAAAAAAAAAACCCTATCAAATGACCATTATTTAGCATGTTCCTTCCTTGATCTTGTTCTTTTTTAAATTTTTTTCTCCAGTTATGTCAACTAATCCTAGGGATCGAAGGCCATGAAGGAAATAGAAGTGCAGAACTTTTCACCCGGTTCACGGGTGGAGGTTTGGCCGGAATTACAGCTGCATCAGCCACTTATCCACTAGATCTTGTTCGAACACGCCTTGCAGCTCAGGTGATGATTGCGTTACTTTGGCAAGATTGTGGCACAAGTATAGAGTTTCTTCTACTTATTCTTATTGTCAGACCTACTGTTGTTTGTGAGGATGTCAGAGCTTGGATGAAGGCTTTGCATTTATTTTTTTCTTTTGTCAAATTTGCATTCAATCTCTATCTTTGCTTGTTCATTTGTTTCTTTAAGATTATCTGTGTTGATATTCTCTTACTATATATTCCTTTCTCTGTTTTCTCTGACATCATCTGGTCTTATCAGGAGTTATGAACTACAAGTCCCCTTTCCTTGTTGTTGCAAGCTTTTACGTCTGCTTGTGGCATTCTCACTTCTGTCGTGTCTTTTTCTGTTACTAATTATTTTTTAACTCTCATGTATGAGTACCTATGTATTATTATGGTCCTGTCAGTTTCTCCACACAGTTTAGTATAGGTTGTGCTTCATTGTATTGTCTGTTTATATGCTGTACATTATTTTGGAGAAGTTTTGAAATGCATCCAAGTTGAATTTTTCAGTATGCCTTTTGCATTTTTTTTTGGGCTTCACAGTTGACATGGTCAGACCACTATGGGTATGCACTTGCTCCATTTTGAGGGGGCCAAATTTGAAACCCTTAGTAACGATATTTTTCTTCTTTTCATTTCAGCTGCTACTTTCTTGCTTATTCAACTTGTGGATGGGTATTTTTCATGGATATCTTTGATGAACTCACTTATATATAATCTCAACATGTGCAGAGAAATGTGCTGTACTACAGAGGTATCTCGCATGCCTTGGGTACCATCGTCAAGGAGGAGGGTGTCATAGGACTCTACAGAGGGCTTGGAGCAACATTAATGGTATGCTTTCATTGTTGTTAAAATTCCCATGCATTGTGCTGCCCAGATTGGTTTCTCTAAAAAGGGCTCACCCAGTGTACAAAGTGTTCTCCGGTTTAGTGCGGGGGTAGGGGGAGGGTGGGTGTATATGTACGCAGTCTTTCCCTTGCATTTTAGCTAGTTATCAATTAATTAGTTGCTAGTTATCAACCAATCTTTTGCTATTTTAGCTAAAAATTTCAAACCTACCAATTGATTGTAGTCATAAGAACGGCTAATGGTGAAAATCAACCAGTAATAGCAGTTCAATTTGAGTTGCACAGAGAATGATGGGCTTGATCTGTCCTACTTTCCTTATTTGTCTTGCCCATCAGCTACTATGGTCGTGTTAAGCTACATTCGGATGACTAGCAAGATGCTTGTAGAGGAAAGCTGTCACACTCATTTTCTGTTGCTGACTGCAGCTTTGGTACTTATGCAGGGTGTTGGGCCTAATTTAGCAATCAACTTTACAGTTTATGAGACCCTGCGATCGTCTTGGTTGTCACGAAGGTATTGTTCTCTCCCATGTGGCAAATAGAACTTACTGCTGAATAATTTAGAAGATGAAACCAAACCTCAAAGAAAATTATTTAGTAACTCGTGGAATTTTTCCACCTATTGTACCCATATTCAATGCCTTTTTTGTTTCTTTTAACCTCAGGCCAGAAGATTCTGCTGTCCTGGTCAGCCTTGGTTGTGGAAGTCTTGCGGGCATTGCATCATCAACAGGTGAGACATTAAACACCCTTCTGAAGGAACAAGTAAGCTTTTGTGTGCATTTCTGTGTGTGTATGACAGAGAGAGCTCATATCTTTTACATCCTATAAGGTTTGCTGCAGGCTTTAGTTTGTGTAGTTTTCACACTATGTCAAATGCACAATATGCACTTTTCTCTGGATGGTTGGGCATTTGGTACACTTGTTATGCAGTTAACACAGTTCTTTCTCTCTGTCTATAGTTTTTTAGAAGTAATTGCATTTTCAAAAAAATTAATTTGTGATTAATGTGAGTAGTTAATACCTGTAGCTCTTTACAATCTTTTGCTGCAGACAAACAGGGTGAGGTGCTGGCTCTGCTATAGGTAACAAGATTGCCCCTCAGAGCCAGAGACTCAGATTGGGAGTTGTTTTTAGTCCTGCATTTGAGTTTTTAAGGAAACCTACAAGGAATTCACTAGAAGTCAGTGACTAACTTTATTGTTTAATGCTACAATCTTGCTCAAACTAACTTCATTTATCCAGCATTTCTTCAATAACCTAATTTCCAAGCATTGCAGTTGGTTCCATTTGGGGTGGGAGGTGAACTAAAACTCTTCGCTCAGGTCTCACAAGTGAGAGGCGTCCTCTTTGAGGTATGCTTCTCACCGGGCTTCCTTTGCCTGTTGCTTAATAATGGTAAATGGGATCCATGAAGACTTGCACACGTCTTTGAGCACATTAGTTACCTATTTATTTGAGGCAGGACATCATCAAATGTTTCGGCTATAGAGCTCACTTGTCTTGGTAGTAACCTTCAATGGTCATCTTTCTAAAGATGAAAAAAATTTGTGATTTTGCCCAGTGAACACTACCTTTATTTAACATCTTTATGCATTGATGTTGACTATTGTCCATCTTAATAGATGCGTCAATGACAGATAACTGGTGATGCAATAAGCTGACAGTGTTATCTGGGTAATTTTTGTTGACATGTGATAACTAAACCAATTGAAGCTGATAACTAAACTAATTGAAGCTGCTTATTTTTGGAGACAGTTAGGGCGATGCCAACTATTAGAACTGCTGCAACACAATTTATCTGTTCAGTTCAGTGGGCTGTTTATAGGTTTAAAATTAAACTAAGAATCTGACTAGTGATATCTCAGATTCTTTTTAATCTTTTTGACTTTCCCTGCCTCTGATATGTTATGTGAATGCATTGCTGACAGATATGCTACTACTGAATGCTCGTAGGGGTGAACTTTTGTTGTTCCAGTTGCAAACTTGTTCTAGCATGTTTCATTTCTTCAGACTTCTCTAGTGCTTTGTCATTATATTTAAACACTGGTTGTTCTGTTATTCCTTAGCATAAAATGTGCCTGTTATGATGCTCTATCTGTATCTCATATGTGTTTTGGTTGTCATCACTGAGTTTGCATTAAATATATAAATATAAATATATATATATCAGAAACCTTACAGGATTAAGCTAATCTGATGCTCGAGTGTGTGAAGTTATGGAATTGATGACAATCGAAGGATGCATAGATGGTTTCTATTTGAAGAAAGATTTATAAACTCCAATTTTGTCATCTTGTTCTCTTTGCAGCCATTTTCCCCCTTGATCTTGTCAGGCGACGTATGCAACTGGAAGGTGCAGGTGGCCGAGAACTCATTTACAAGAATGGCCTCATCGGCGCATTCAAGGACATAGTTCGGAGTGAAGGCCTGAAAGGTTTGTACAGGGGGATTCTGCCGGAGTACTACAAGGTGGTGCCCGGTGTAGGTATTGCCTTCATGACTTATGAGAAAATAAAAGCTCTTTTATCAGAACCCTCCCAGAGAGAGAGGAGTTGATTTCAACATTTGCAGAAGATCAACTGAAAGGATCAAAGCCAGACGGATTATAGGTCCAAAAGCTTTTTCTGCTGATTTTTGAGTCTTTCTCATGGTGGCAAATTTTGCGCTTGCTGCCACGAGAAACTCGTTCCATGTAGATAGGAAAAGAAGAAATGTGATCTAGGGCTTATTGTTATGTACCAACATTGTTACACTTGATAGAGCAGTTCGACCAAGAGCGTTCAAGGATTTTTGCGTATTTTTTTCATCTTCTATGTAAGAATGGTAGAGTAGGTATCTTGACAAAAGGGTCATATTTGAATATCTATGGACTTGTTGATTCTGTATGTCAAAGCTTCTTCCTGCTCGGGGCCTGTGAAGATTGTTTAATGGCCTAATAGCACAAGCAAAAACTGTAAATTTCGAACTGTTGATTACGGTTGGTTCTGCTAATGCTATTCTCTGTGATCCAAATAAGTGATGGCGGCCTATGTAAACAAAGGTGACCCATGATGGTAGCAAGCTGCA
Source organism: Dillenia turbinata (assembly GCA_037126225.1). Taxonomy (NCBI): domain Eukaryota; kingdom Viridiplantae; phylum Streptophyta; class Magnoliopsida; order Dilleniales; family Dilleniaceae; genus Dillenia; species Dillenia turbinata. Next base: position 2,767,120 of record JBAMMX010000009.1, read on the forward strand.
TGCTTTACATCATTATGAACATAAAGTTACAGGCTCTGAAATCCTAAAGAGAGGCCTTACTCCATAATTTCTATAATTTCTGCTAATATTATTCTCTGCAGTCCAACTAAAGCTTTTGTAAAGCGTAGTTACCAATAATAGTGGTTTATAATCCTTGCCCTAACGAAATGAACTATGGGCCAAGTAATACTGTGTCCCTAAAATCCAACAGTTCTGTTAATGATCAACTCTGTGATCCACATTAGTCATGGAGGTTACCTGTTACCTAAATTATGGGGACAGAATTTTATTTATATAAGTGCCCTAACACTCAAAATTATTGTCCAAATAACATTACTTTTATTTTTTTACTAATCAGTATCTGATAACAAATTTATTAGTTCTAATAAATTCAACTCGAGTTAACTAAAACCCATTCAGGAATAAATTTTTCTGATATTTATTTTTTCTATTCTCAAAATTCAAATTTAAAAGCTTATTTAAAAAATCAAATACCCATTACCACTAAACAAAAAGAGCTTTGGTCCAAATAACATTGTTTTGAGAAACTAACGAGGTGTCATTCTTTATTCACACTCATGAGCCTTGTTCTACGATTTCAATTGTAATTTTTATTGTGTACACTCAAATTTAACATTGAATATTCAGGACAAAAACAACATAGTCGAAAAACTCAACAACGCAATGGGTTTGACTCTTCTTCATTTTTTTTTTCTTTCGAATACTATATTAACCGATGAAAATCGATGGTTGAAATTTTAATTTTCACTACTTTTTGATCGGAATAATGATAAAAATCAAACCAAGCACACGTTGAAGCACTTCTAGTCATGGGGTTAAAAATAGAAAGTTTAGATTTTAGCACAAGGAAAAAAGATTTTCTTTTCACTCATGAGAAGAAAACTTAATAATGTAGGCGGGGGGGAAGATGCAATGGCAAAAATGAGATAACTTAGAATTAAACATGGAGAGCATCTAAAATTTTCTCTCATATTTGGATTTTGAACAAACTAAAATACAAGATTAATCATGTGAGGTTTATTAACCTTATGAGAAATAATTGATACACATACCCACCCTTTCGGTTAGAAAGCAGAGAAGGCTTGTTGATACATTCAGGACTGTCAATTTCAGAGTGTCCTTTCTAAGGACCCCATAAAAACTAGGGTAAGCAGGAAACCGACTCCAGACTTTTATAAGCAGCTCAGTACTTGTGGGTATGTAAGGATCCCTGCACTTTGATTTTGATAACTCTTGAAGGGATAGCACATAGACCACGTTTTTATATCACACGGGAAAGCTTCCGGTCAGTTGTATGTGATCCAAAGTACGACGAAGACCATACCTATTCACTGCAGCATTGGCAGCCCTAAATCCACCTCCATATGCTGGTGAAACATCGTGGACAATCTGGTGCATGAAAAATTCTCCAAGCTTTTTCTCAGCCTCAGACTTTCCACCCTTCTTGGAAGATGATGATGATGAGGAGGAAGCCCCAGATAATGATGGCATGCTCTTAAAACCAGGCACCTCCGACTCGAGCCACATGTATGAAAGAACTTGGCAAATGCCTTCCTCCACCTCAGGGTTAAGGTTTCGGTACCCTACAAGTTTGATTGGACAAATGAGAGAATGTATCTCAGTAATTTCAAGGACTGTTTTGATGGCAACAATACCTTTAAGGCGTAACCACCCATGCATCAGCTCATGAGCAAGAATAGCACCAGTTAGAAGCCTACAGAAAATTACCACCCACAAGTTAGAGGCATAAAGCTTTGTCCTTATGTTTTTGAAAGATTGCAACACTTGATTTAGCGTCACGAGTAACACACACCAACACTTGTATCCATTCAACAAATCATGTTAGTACATGCATACAAGTGTTTCCATTGTACAGCTTACAACTTGCCTGCTTTTTCCTATCATGTCTGTTGTGGCAGAGAAATCTTTAATGAACTTACCAAGGAAAAAGGCCATAAGGTTGATAAAGATATGAAGTAATTTTTGAGTGAACATTACCTTGGTAAACCATATAACACAAGAATAGCTGTGACTTCACATTTTCGCGTCAATTTTTGAGGTGTTCTCACAAGTCCATGGCTTCCCATCTGTGGTCTTTTTAATATCTGAAAATGTCCGAAAGCACAACCGTAGCACTCAACAAATATTTGGTACCATTATCCTAGCACTGAATCATAAATGGACAGGGAGCAAATCAAATAATCTGACTGTTCAAGAACATACACCGGTGACAGTCTGCTCTTCGGAAAGACATAAACCCCTTGTCTCGGGCATGTGATGGTGACCCTGGAAAAAGCCTGCATTCTGTTAGAGGATTATTCAACATATATGTAGCAACAAACAGAGGGCAACTTGCACATTACACTCTTCTCTCCAATAATTGCTTCATTCAAGGCTTGTCTTTCTACCAGAAGCATGGGAATTTGTTGATCCAGTTTCATGTTCATTCCTTCGTAATAATCTCTTATGGCATGATAAAGTGGTTGGCAATCACCAGTATCCATTATAGCAGATTCCATGCATTCCAAGCATAGACTTCGCCCATCTCCCAAAGGAACATACCTCGCATTCCATGACTGCATGATGTGAATGCCGCAAGGGAAAATGTATTAATGTGGGCAAATCGTCTTGTGATTCATCACTAAATAACACACATCATACAATTTGAAATAGATATTGCTATGTTAGCCAAGAGAAGTACCTCCAGACGTTCACAACTACAGCACCTAGCTGTATTATCATGCTCATGTGAAGGGCAATACTTTTGTGACCAAAATGGGTGGCATCTATACTCGATTAAACCAGCTCCATTTGTTGGGATCTGAAAAATTCATAATACAACTTTAAGAACCTATTCATGAAAGAGAATTACAAAATGATTTTGAAATCTAGTATTCCTTTTAGAATTAACTGGCATCTAGGGCATAGCTCTTCTCACCAAGCATACCCATAGTTTCACCTGAGTAGTTTCACGACTTTAATTACTTGTACTGTGTCATAATTATTTTTCATCTTAAGACATATGCAAGGCTATGCATATAGATTGTAGAATTGCACAGTGATCAAAAAAACGATGGTTCATGTTATGCATGTATCCACAACATTGAATTCCTGCATCTGTGTAGGCTGCAGTATATCCAAAATTTTACGGTAGTAGATGCCAAATAACAACGGGGTCCCAATCAAATGCAGTATCCCATCTCATGCATAAGAGAACTGTCATATTTGCTTGAATCGACATGACACAGAAATAGTGAAAATTCTAATATTCGAAGCCTGGATGGGGTCTTGCTCAGGTGCAAAGGCCTAAGTGTGAGGTATTAGAGATGGTAAAGTTAAAAAATACAGAAAAGGTGCCATATCATTAAGACAAAAATAAAAACCTCCATTAAAGTAGTTCAAGATTTAGTGCTTACAAATTGGTAGCACACTTCACATTTGGGATGGGTTAGCTCTTTGAAGCAGGACTTATGGTATGCATCCCTTCCTGACAAAGAGAACTTGAATCAAAGGAGAAAACTAGTAAGAGCTAGATAGAAGAAAAGTTTTACCAACACACCAACATCATTCATCCCAGCCTCGTTTGGGATTACAAATTAAAATATAATCCTAAAATTTTGTCCTTATTTTTTTGTATATTTATTTGCAGCAAATGATTCACCATAAAACCAGTAACGTAATACCTCGTGCTCAGTGATTGGATAACCACAGGCACGACAGCGGAAGCACTGTGGATGAAAAAATGTTCCCATGCATCCTAAATAATTTCCATAGCCTATGTCCTGATTGCAACCACCACATATTCTGCAAATATGGCAAGAACATGATTAGTGAGTCAGAATCAAAGCTAAAGGAAGGAAAATTTGCAAGAGGAGAATTTATGACCTTTAAAACATTAGTTCGATTCGTCTACTTAATGAAAATATATCAGTTGCACACATGCCCAATTTCGGTTATGCTGTAAAAGAGTAGTACTCAACACTGTTGTACAACTACTTTGATTGAGGAATCCTACCCATGTTGAACACTCCCTTGGACATAATAGAAAATATATCTACAATACTTCTAACTATGAGGTGTCACCGAGCCAATGACATGTCATGTACTGTTTTTGACACTAAGAAATCACAACAATAAAAAAATAATAACAATAAAAATTCAAGATAAGTAGTTGCCTTCAATATAAACACATATCTTCCATGTTCCTAAGACACATTTGGGTTTCCCTCCATAAACAAAAATTATGACTATGACAACAAAGATAAGTAAGACGTACTTCTGCTAACTCAACTTTTGGAGCTGGAGTATAATGTGTAATAAAATGCAACATGCCACACTTAAAGTAAGTGGGTACAATGTACATACAGATTGAGGGATTTCTTTGAAGTCAGATTCCTCTTATCAAGCATCATTTTTAACACTTAGCAATCATGAAAAGGCCAGGCAAAGTAGGCTGAAATGTTAATCAAAAGGCCTATACAAAAACTCATTTGTCCTAAACAAAAACAGAAATAGGTCGTATATATTGCTAACAAATCCAAAATATATAAATTCAAATGATTAACAGGGAAAATAGAGCAATAATCAATTTGAAAAAGAACCATAAGAGGACAAGCCAATCTAGACAAACTATTAGTGGTAAATGAACCATTGAGCCTTGAATGTGGCCAAACAATAAACTCAGCTTTTCCACAGCCATGCTAGGAAGGACTCACATGAAAGAAGAAAAAACATGAAACAACAACAACAACCAAGCCTTTATCCCACTAACTGGGGGAAGAAAATTATAAATATATATATATATATAAACATGAAAAGGAAAACAAAAATCCATTTACCTAAAATTTCTGGGGTAGTATTGAGTGGGAGCATAGGGAGGATATGAAGATGTATTCAAGCTCTCCTGAAGTGCCCTTGCAAGTTCTTCATCAGTTTCTGTGTGCCATTTGCAACCTGAGAAATAAGCACTTTAGTACTGTACTAATTCGTGCCTCAATTTCAAGAAAAGAAATTTCTTTTTCTTTATTGTTTTTCTACTTGTGGGCCTATATGTTGTTAGAAAGGGAGAAAAGAGGAGGGATCAAACACCTGACAATAGATTGATTGAGAAGGTATCTTTATACTTCTTGGCCACCAGGGCCTTTGCACATTAGAGGAGACTCAGAGAGAGACAAAGGCACCAAAAAGCACCACATAGAAACTCACAGGGAAATTTGCTGGCAGAAAATTTTAATTTTTAATGGATATTGAACATTAGGAAGATACCACTTGATCTCTTCAAGTCTTCTGCCAAAGAAAGTGCTACAGCATGGTCTAGTTCCTCTTTCTCTTGATCAACTCTAGAACGGTCATCCTGTTGACACAAGAAGAACTTGTTACATACCTCTTCATACTTGCTCAAAACTTCTAAATACCTGGCCACCTAAAACCATTTCAACTGCATAGCTTTTTAATGGCTAATCTTCTCAAACTTTAGAGATTGAGATGCACTTGCTATCCCATTAATATATCTGGTTGCATTTTCATAGGATCATAACAGTTGGTAAGCTCACGTACAAATAGATGTTTGATTTTTCTGAAAATAAATTAGTCACAGACTAAGCAATTTAACCATACATTTCTGCAATCTCCTTGATATTACTACTTAAATATCAGATTCTCAAAACATCCTCCTCATTTACGAACTTCTTTAACTAAGCCCTTATAACCATAAATCTTATTTTATACTGCTATATCTATTTCTCCTCCATGTGATTAGAATTAGAAATTTTACTTCCACATGCTAATAGGCCCTTTATATTCTATGATTTCATTGTGATTGCCAAAACTATAATAAATTCCTCGACGAGATAGACAGGCAAACAAATAGAATTGAATTCAACTTTCTATATGCTATATAATCATGGAGGTATATTTCCTCCACAAATTGGAAACTACATTAAATCAATTTGAAGAGGTTAGATGATCCAAAAACAACCAAAGATGCCATTTTTTGACTCATATCAACAATTGTGAGCCACACATAGTACTCTTGCCATTTTGCTGAGGACTGCCATTAAGAGGGAACAAAGAATAAAAGATGGTTAAAAAAATCAAGAATTTAAACATCGACTGGCACATGGACATTGCTAATGACATTTCCTTGGCCCAGATTTCTTCCACTTGTATGGTTTAATTTGAGGGATAATTTACTTCAATTTGAATCCATTACTTTAGTTGGACCCACCGAAAAAAAGGTAAAATATATATATGAGTTGTATATCTGCCAGGAAAAAAAAAGGAAGAAAGAAGAAAAAGCCAAAAGCTTTTGGACCAGAAATTTGACATTTCATACAGCTTGCAAAATCCAATTATGTTTTATAAAAAAGCCTATATATCCAGATTAGCCAATGATTTTTGTTAACTATTTTCTCCTTTGCTTTAGACCCCACATCTCTTCCTTCTCAAAAATAGCAAGTGCAAGCAAAAGCTAAACTCTCAAAGGCAACATCTTTATGCGGGGTGGCCCTCAACCACGGCCTTAAACACAAGAAATTAGCTAGTGGGATAGGCTCATTTGCTTCTGTAATATAAACTAGCAATGATATATTAGGTAATTTTATTGAAAAACCTTACATTTGTATTATAGGTAATTTCACTGTGAGTAGGGATCATTGTATCCGCCCCAGCGTATAATTATGAATCTCCCAAAATAAAAACTAATAAATTTAAGACCTTAATTGATAACCATAATTCGAGGGCTGTGATCTAAACATGGACAAGAGCAAAAGATGATAACAATAAAAAAACCAGTGACTAGATTGAGGTTATAGTTAATTACCAAGGATCTAGCCGGAGCACGCAAAACCATGTTTTCCTCTCCGTGAAATTGCGGGTTCTGTCCACCGCCGCCGCTGCTAGCTCCAGCACGATTACTACCTCCCCCTCCACTTTTGAAAAGCTTAAGCAGCCATTTCATGAGGCGGGATTTTCTCCCTGCATACGAAGAAGCAAAGTCCCCTGCTTACCATAACCAAAATTTCTCCCCAAAAAAAAAATCCATAATCTTTAATCCAGTGAATCAATTTATCAAACATGATAAAGACTAAATAGGGTATTACCGTAAATAGAGGGTTGAGATAGATGGTTAATATTTGAAGAAGCCATGAGAGAGAGGAGGACGAATTATAGGTAAAGAAGAACTTTTCGCAAGAATTTCAACCGGGCGAAAAAGGAACCCGCGATATTGAAAAAAATGTAGAGGGAGAGAGAGGAGAGATCAGAGAAGGACAAGGCATCGTTAAAAGGTCGCAGAGAAAGGAAAGGAAAGAGGAGGAATCTCTGAGATCGAAGGAAAAAGATGAGCGAGAGAGAGAGTGATTCTTGGCTTGGGAAAGCGAAGAAGAGAAAAGTGGGGGGAGAGAGAGAGAAGTGTGGGGAAGGGAATCTGCTGAGGCGGCAGAGGTGAAAAAGGACGGTGGACGACGCTCTAAATCTCTCTCTCCAAAAATTTTCTAGAGAGAGAGAGAGAGGCAGGCTGCGGTGAGAGCACGCACGGAGCAGGATTTGAATTTAATTCTGCTAATGGAAGGAAAGGAACGGAGGAATATCGGGGGAAAAAAGAGATAAAAGAAAAAAAAAAATTTTGAAAATTCTGATTTTAGCGGGTAATGAGTAGGAAAGGGATATTCATCTACCCTTGCCATTTTACCAAACTACGGAAATGCCACTCCTTCAAATGGAGAACCGAATTTGGAGCCCGCCCGTACCGCCCAAATCCAAAAGCCTTACTAAGCAAAAATTGTTGCAAAATCTGTGGCTGCTGGGATTCGAGCCCAGGTCTTCACGGCCACAACGTGAAATTCTTACCACTAAACTACAGCCACGAGTTGCTCTTGTGGGCATCCAAAACGACTCATAGCTAAATTTAACATGTTATTTTACATGTGCTATTTATCACTTAAAATAATATTTTTTTTTTTTTTACATAAAAATAGAAAAACTCTATATAAAATTAAAAAACTTGCTCATAAACAATTATGAAATGAATATTACATTAATGAATTTTAATATTAAACTCAATATTTATTTGGGAAATATCATAAAAATTGCATTCTATGGACTCGGAAGTTCGACATGGGAGAAGAGAATGAGCGTTATTGCAGGAGACATTACTATAAGGAGATCCAGTTGGATCAAATAATTTTTCAATTTTATTTCGATGCAGGCGTGATGGGTTAGTAGTGGAGCTTTAAACATTTGCACAATAGGAACGTATAAGGAAAATAACCAAAAACTAGAAAAAGCAACTTCTTAAATTCGAAACCACTCGAACAATGCCAATTTAGGTAAAATCATAAATCTACCCTTCAAAGCAAGAGAGAGAGAGAGAGAGAGAGAGAGAGTATGAAAATTAAGAAGAGAAAAGAGAGAATAGTTGTCGATTGAGAGAGAGAGTCGAAGACAAAGATCAATTAACAATGGATCAAGATAGAGATCAATCGCTTGATCGAAATGGGAGATGCGATGGTAGGAGAAGAAAGAAGGGATTGGAAAAAGGAGAGTTTTCGAAAACATGATTTGGTCATTTGATGATCAGGGGCGAATTCATAATTTTATTCCAACTAAGTATTATTTCAAAATTTTACTAAAATCAAGCCTAATTTTTGGTTTTGTTGGCAATTTGGAATACTGGAAAGTTGTTTTCAAGTTTTTAGACATTTTCTCAAGTGGCTACTGGTTAGACCTCATATTTTTTTGGTAATAATGGTGTAATGCAATGCATGAAGAGTCAAGTTTAGGTCCTCTCTTCTACTCCTATCTCGGGTTCATTAATTTTGAATTTAGAATGTATTAGCAGAATCTATTTTTAGTTACGAGATAGAAAAAGAGTGGTGTCAACGTTTCATTAATTTATTAAAAAAAGTATTAAAATCTTATATTAAATGTTTGAATTTAAATTTTAATAATGATAAAAATGATATTAAGATAGTTATTTTCAAATGAGGATTTAAAACGATTTGATCTAAATTAATCAGAATTAAATTTCAACTAATAGACGATGAAGCAACTTCATAGAGAAGAAAAAAAAAGGGAGAGAGAGAGAGAGGTTTTAGCACTAAAAGACGAGAAAAGAGATTTATTCCCATGGCATTCTGACAATTAAGAGCTTTACACATAACATCACATGTCTTAACATTGAAAATTGATGAATTATTATACATAATCTCTATTAACATAATACTATGATATTTGTCAAATTTTTTATGGAAATTGGCTGATTGTTCCCAAAAGGAAGGAAAAAAAAAAGTGCCCATAGAGTTAATAAGAATGGCTATTGTTTCAATAATTTTAAATTTTATACAATCCCTTTTGCAAAACTTTTTATTTCCAAATGCTTCTTTGTGAGAATTTCCAAAAGCTTGGTCTTTAAAATGACCTTCTGACCATGACTCAAAATCTAATATTGCATCTCAATCAAGCATGGTGCTCTTAGTACTCAAAATCTATTATTCATTCTATTATTTCTCTTAAGTGTTAGCCAGTCATTAGTTGCTCATACTCAGCTGCTCATACTTTAGTTACAGCTATCATATGATATGAATTTGAAAATTTTCTTCTCTACACACATTATTAACATTTAAGTGCTCTAGTAAAGGTCTTTCCTGCTGTCGTGCCATTAGTGCAAAAAGTATACCGATTCAATTGAATCAATACATTTAAAATTGAATTAACGGAGGAAAAACATAACTGAATAGATTAAATATGATAAGAATATAAGGAATTTGAATTGGGGATACATTTGATCGAATTTTGATATCTCATTCAAATCTTCACACAATTAATTTTATTTTTTCGTTTTGAATATTTAAATCAATTCTTATAACGTCCAGCAATGATTTAAGATAACAATTAAGGGGTTTTAATGACTTTTTGATGATTGAGAGTCTATAAAAACCCTCTCTTAATACATTGAGTCCCTAAATCCAAATTTTTTAATTTCACATATTTATTAAATGAAATTGAGGGTTTAGAATGTTTGTGTATGTCCCGAGAATCGTTTTATTACTTTAACATTCATCGGAAGTGAAGAACAAGAGTATGACCAGAGATAATCCAAAATATCCTATTTTCTCTTTCACTTAATTTTAACTCATTTTTAGCACTAAAAGCATGCATTAGAAGTATCATGCATCCTAACATTTGGTATTATAGTAAATTTTTTCTTTACTCGAATGTTTTTTAACGAATTTTAAAATTTTTTAAAAGTTAAGATTTTTGAATATTTGGTTTAAAGTTTTAATGGTTTTCATCCAAATTTTAAATTTTTATATCATGATTAAAACCATATTTTTAAAAATTATTTTAGAGCATTCTTGCATTTTTTCGATAGCTTTCCAATATCCGGATCCGTCGGAATCTGCAGTGCCCGGGTCGGGACCTCGCGAGTCAGTCGGGTGAAGAAGACCCGGTTTTGGTGAACCGTCCATTATTAAACAAAAGGTGTTACTATTATTTTAAAATGAGAACTTCTGGGAAGCAAAGAAAGTCAACAACAATGCTGCCACGTGGAAAGCCCATCCCGATTTTTATTATAATAATAATAATTATTATTATTATTATTTTTAAGGGAATTCATGTGTTGAATAGTTTGGGCATGAATTTTCAAACAATTACGGTTTTGTCCAAAACCTACAATAATTTCACGGTTTCGTCCCTATAATATTTTAAAAAGGCCCAATAAACTTTAAAATGATGCATATGGGTCCTTTGAACTTATATATATATATATTGTACATTTTTGGAACATAGTATTTGAAAGTTATGCATAAAGTTAATTGTGAAACAAATTTTGTATATAAAGAAGTGTACAAAATTATTTAAAAAATCCCAAAATTTTTAAATATTTTCTGAGCCCCAATTTTAAAAAATTGTACATAAAATTAATTTTTGGACATAATTTTATACATAAAGGGAGGTACAAAATTAATAAAATACATTAAATAATCTAATTTAGCATGAAAAAATTAAGTATTATTATTATTTTAGTGATTAATATAATTTCTAAAATTAATTATGATTTAATCACAGCAGTCATAATTAAGTAAAAAATTATATATAAAAGTATGATCACATTAAGAAAATGATAGATTTGTCATAAAAATTATTTTTATATAATAAATTTTATCATATTGGAATTTTTGTTATATGAAAATAATAAAATTAGACATAAGATATCCAAATAGCTATTTTTCAATAGTAGTCTATTTGGTTGAATTCGTTTTTCTATGTCATGCTATAAGTCTGGTTGATTTAGTGTATGTTTATGTTGGTTCTATCCAAAAGACAGAGATAAGGCTAAGGTTTGCTGATTCTTAAGCGGTCCCATGTGACCCATCACCTACTTGGGAACCTACCTGGTGTATAGAAAGATCGTCTTATAGAGTTAAGTAGAGTAGAACAAGGTGATTAAGAAAAGACTATCTATTGATAGTTTACTAATTAGCTCACAGATATTAGAGAATGAATTATTTTTTATAAATCTTATCATAAGATCAAATAAATTTAATAGAATTAGAAATTTAACCCACAGATAATTTCTATGTCATAAATTTATTTTTATATGTTTACATTGAAAGACATATATATTAAATGTCTCATATATAATTAGTAAACATGTTTATTTATTTTGCAGTATTCCAAACCATAGGTTTAAAATCTAATTTTTTCGATTTAAACGGAAAGAATTATAAGAAATTGAGGGAAATAGTGCTTTTTCATTTGAGTTGCTTGACATTGACTTATACTATTCAGAAAGACGAGCCAACTCTAGTAACTGAAACTAATTGCGAGACTGATAAAGTTCTTTATGAACATTGGAAGTGATCTAATCATTTAAGTACCATATTCATAAAGAGTAAAATCCCAACTAGCATTTATGGTTCGGCCAACCAACATACAAATGTTCATGTACCTTTTCAAGTTATAGACGAACAATTTGTAGTATCGAAGAAATTTTTTGTCAGTATCCTCATTATACAATTCTCCTCTATAAGATTCACTACTATCCACGGTGTACGCGAACACATCATGCGAATGCGGGACATAACGACTCAACTAAAGAACTGGAGGTTGAGATGTCAGAATCTTTCCTCGTGCACTTTATTTTGAACTCTCTCCCTCAGCCTACTATCCTTTTAAGATCTCTTACAACACACAAATGGAGAAATAGTCCATCAATGAATTGATGACCATGTGTGTATAGGAGAAATGAAGGTTGCTAATGGAGATGAGACATGATTCTACAAGTGCACATGTGACTGTCCAAAGAAAAAAGAAGAGCAAGTTCATACCAAACCAAAAGGACACAAAACCGAAAACGAACATAAAGAATAAGTTCAAGTGTTTTTTCTGTAAAAAAAAAAGGGACACATGAAACGGTATTGTGCTAAGTACAAATGGTGGTTTGAAAGTAAATGTAAGGAAATTTCATTAGTTTGTTATAAATCTTGCATAACTGAGATTTCTTATGACACATAGTGAATTGTTTCTGGTTATACCATTTACATTATTAATGTATTGCAAGGTTTGCAAAATCTAAGGAACCTAGTGGATCGTGAACAATTCATTTATTCAAGCAGCAAAATGAGCTCATAGATAAAAGCCATTTGAGATTGCGAACTCATATTGGCAAGCGAACATATCTTGAAATTGGAAAGCGTTTTTTATGTATCCAAGTTTTCTAAGAAATTAATTTCCATTTCAAAATTTGTACAATATGGATATTCTTTCTAATTTAATAATAAAATGACTTTGTTTTTACATACAAATGTCGTTAGTTTTGGTTTATTGTTGGATGGAGTTTATAGTATTTATTTACAAGATAATGCCTATTTGAACACAACACATATAGGAACTAAAAGAAGTGTCATTGAGGAAAACTCTTCCATATTGTGGCACCGGATATTAAGACATATCTTCACAAAGAGAATTGAAAAATTGGTAAATGATGGGGTACTTGATATATTAGATTTTAGCGATTTTGAGACTTGTGTAGACTGTATTAAGGGAAATCAAACCAACAAGACTTAAAAAGGTGCCTAAAAGAGCTCAAAATTGTTTGAAATTATACATACGGACATTTATACTCTAGGTACAAACTCGGATGGTCGTTGTTATTTCATCTCATTTTATTGATGATTATTCATGATACACATATCTCCATATCTTTCACCATAAGGACGAGACGCTTGATGCTTTTAAAATTTTTAAGGCAGAAATAGAGAAACAATGCGACAAGTAAATAAAGATTGTGAGGTCAGATAGCGATGAAAAATACTATGGAAGGTATACAGAGGATGGATAAGTACCAGAACCATTTGTAAAGTTTTTTTAGGAAAATAGGATCGTTGCCCAATACATCATGTCTTTCTCACCTGACTAGAATGAGATAGCCGAAAGAAAGAATAGAACCTTACTTGATATGATTAGGAACATAATGGCTAATTTCAAACTGTCTAAATTCTTGTGGACTATAACTCTTAAGACGGCAGTGTACATCTTAAACAAGATTCTAACCAACGCTGTAGCCAAGACTCCGTTTAAGTTATTTAAGGGTTGAAAATCTAGTTTAATACACATACGCATTTGGTACTGTCCTGCAGAGATAAGAGTTTACAATCCATGAGAAAAGAAACTGGACCCAAAGACCGTGAGTGGATACTTTATCGGTTATGCCGATAAGTCTAAAAGATACCGATTTTATTGTCATCTTATCACACTAAATTTGTGGAATCTAGAAATACAAGATTTCTAAAGAATGACTTTGTCAGTGGGAGAGATCACTTTCGGGACTTAACTCCTAAAAGGGACCCATTAAATATTTCATCAAGTTCAAGTATCAAGTTAGTTGTTATCTAAAATGACCCACAAGTGCCTATAAACATAAATTAGGGTACAAATGACAACCGAAAAATTTCACAAATAGCTGACTAAGATCAAGTTGGTCAACCTTCTCCTACGAATAATATTGAACCAATATTAAAGAGATTTACTCAAGAAAAAATATCATCTATACCTGATGATTATGTGATATAAGTTCAAGAGTCTGATTATAACATCGGAGTCATGGAGGATCCGAAAACATTTTCACAAGTCATGAGTTTTAAAGACTCGAATTTATAGCTGAACACCATAAAAGATGAGATGGACTCCATTAGTAACAACGAAGTCTGGGATCTTATAGAGTTGCCAGATAGGTAAAATCTATCGGGTCTAAATAAGTCTTGAAGACTAAAACTAACTCATTAGGCAATATCAAGAAATATAAGACTAGACTCATTACTAAAGGATTCATCTAAAGGGAAGGAATTGACTACTCGAAGACATTTTCTCTAGTGTCTAAGAAAGAATCCCTCCTCATAATTTCATCACTTATTGCACATTTCGACCTAGAGTTACAACAAATGGATAGAAAAACGGCTTTTATTAATGAGAAACTAGAGGAAGAGATTTATATGTGTCAACCTAAAGAATTCTCCTCTAGTGGTGGTGAGCACTTGGTGTGCAAAGTCAAGAAATCTATATATGGGCTGAAACAAATCTCTCATCAGTAGTATTTAAAGTTTCACAATTTAATCATTTCATTCGGTTTTAAAGAAAATATTGTAAATCAATGCATATATCTTAAAGTCAGTGAGAGTAGATTTTGTTTTCTTATCTTGTATGTGGATAATATACTACTTATCATCACTGATAGAGGGATACTGTACGAGGTGAAACAGTTCTTCTCTAAGAACTTTGAGGTGAAAGATTTAGGTGATTCATCTTATGTTATCGGCATAAAGATATATCGATATAGATCTCATAAGATTCTGTGACTATCTCAATAGATCTACATCAATAAAATATTTAAGAGATATAGGATGGAGAACTGTTCACCAATTATAACTCCGATTGTCAAAGGAGATAGGTTCAATTTGGACCAATGCCCTAAGATAGATTTGAAAAGTGAACAAATGGCTAACATCCCATATGCATTTATTGTTGGAAGTCTCATATATGCACAGATCTGTATAAGACCTGATATAGCACATGCTATAGAAATGTTAGGTAGATATCAAAATAATCCAGGTTTGGAACATTGGAAGGCTACAAAGAAAGTGTTGAGATAACTATAAGACACAAAAAAATATATGCTTACATATAGAAGAACTAATACTCTGTAAGTAGTCGGGTACTCAAATTCAGACTTTGTTGGCTGTGTTGATTTTTGAAAATCAACGTTGGGTTACATTTTCATGATGACCGGTAAAGCTGTGTCGTGGAGGAGTGTTAAGCAGACATTGATTGCGACTTCCACTATAGAAGTTGAATTCGTAGTGTATTTTGAGGCCGTCACACGCGGTGTGGCTCAAAAGTTTCATGTCCGGGTTTAGGGTTTTAGATATTTATCTAAACCATTATGTGTATTTTGTTATAATTTATTTGCTGTATTTTTTATTAAGAATAATAAGAGTGATAGTCGAAATAAACACATCAACATTAAGAATTTAGCCATTAGGGAAAGAGTGTTGAAGAATAAAGTTGTAATCCAACACATTAGTACTGATTATATGTTGAATGATCTCTTAACCAAAGGCATGTCACCAAATAGATTCATGTATCATGTTATAAATATGGATTTATTACCTTATCTAAATGAAACTTAGAATTGAATTTTCTCAATGACGTTGTGTACACATTTCTGTTTTAAGATAAATTCATCAAATTTGGATTCAAATAGACACAAAGTTTAGTCATAAAGTAAATGTTACCATAAAGTTAGAAAATAAAATATATTGTAGTACATAAAAGATAATACTCGCTTTTAGAAAACTTATTGCCGTAATTCATGTACTCTATTTTTATAAGAAATTGATTTGATTCTAACTTCAAGTCGGTTTGTTAGGCCAAGTGGAAGAATGTTATGAATTCTTTTTGAATTCAAATTCAGTTGAATCAATGCATTTAAAATTGAATTAATTGAGGAAAAACATAACTGAATGGATTAAATGTGATAAGGATGGAATGAATTTGAATTTGGGATACATTTGGCCGGATTTTGATGTCTTATTCAAACCTCTACACAATTAATTTTGTTTTTTTCATTTTGAATATTTAAATCAATTCTCATAACGTTAAGCAATGATTTAGAATGACAATTAAAGAATTTTAATGGTTTTTTGATGGTTGAGAGACTATAAAACTCCATTCTAGTACATTGGGTCTCTAAATTTAAATTTCTTGACTCCATACCATCTTTTGAGTGAAATTGAGAGTTTAGAAGGTTTGTGCACGTCCTAAGGATCGTTTTTGTACTTTTACATTCATCAGAAGTGAAGAACAAAAGTATGACCGAATGTAATCCTAAAAATCATATTTTCGCTTCTACTTAATTTTGGTTCATTTTTTGCACTAAAAGCATGTATTAGAAATGTCATGCATCCTAACAATACTAACAATTAGTTGGTCCGGTGGTTAAATACCGATTCCCTTAAACATCGAATTCAAGTGTCTATATGTAGAGAAAACAAGCATTATGAGAATTTGTGTTTTCAAATACCAATTCAACTCGAATTAAATTTAGATGGATTTAATATGATTATTAGATAATGATTATTTATTTAAAAAAAAAGGTATAAAAAGAACTTAAAATATTTAGTGCTACTACTTGGGTTGGTCAAGGCCTGACTCGGCCCAGCCTGGCCCGATTTGATCCAAAGATGCATTAAAGCCATCGATGCTCAGACTTTGTGTGTATAAAATTCAAATTTATTCCCATCTTCCATTCACAACATAATATCTACATTTTATTATGAAAAAAATGCAAAATTATCCATGAACTTTGGGTCCCTATCAATTTAGTCCATGAAATTTTAATATTTGACAATGTTATCCCATAAATGTTGCGATTTGACCAAATTAATCTCTCCATCTATTTTGCCTTAAAATTAACTTTTACATTATTATTATTATTATTATTATTATTATTATTGTTATTATTCCTTTAAATTTTAAATTTTAGCAAAATAGTATTTTTGTTTGCTACTTGATAAATACTAACAAGTTTTTTAAATATAAAAAAGAGAAATAACTAATTTTGTCTTCATAATTAAGTAGTACTAACAAAAAGGAATTATCGTTGATATTGAAATTTAAAATTGAGTCGATTTATTATAATTTTTAAAATAAATTTATTATTTAATTCATAATGCCAATACGTTCTCTTTTTATTCTTTTTCATTTCTTATTTCTCCTTATTTCTTTATTATTTAATAGCTAATGAAAGTTTATAATATTTAACATCTATAAATGCAAAGATCAACCTCTCTCCTTATTTCTTTATTCAAAATTTAAAGGAAAAATTATAAAAAAAAAGAAAGCATAAGAAATTACTTTGTAATGGAAAAATCGAAGAAATAAACAATTTTTCCAAATTTTAAATTTCAAAACCTCGTCACAGTTTCAAGTTTAGGGTTTAAGTTGAAAATGTTATAAAGTTTGGGAGGATAATTTTTAATTTTCCCTTTTTACTTTTCCATTCGTTGAACATTTTACTATTTCTTATTCCCCCCCGCCCCCAAAAAAAAAACTCGTTTCCTTATAATAGAAATTAAAATAAAATAATATATTTATGCACAGTAGCCTCTCTCTCTCTCTCTCTCGCGTTTCGAAACAAAACACGAGAGAGAGGCTACAAATAGGGTTTTCTCTCTCCCTCTCCGTCTCTCTGCGTCTCTCTCTCCCTTTCTCTTTCTAATGGCTTCACAAGCTCAGAACAACACGATTGACGAAGCAGTATTAGATGACATAATCCGACGGCTGTTGGAAGTCCGATCGTTAAGACCAGGGAAGCAAGTGCAGCTATCGGAGGCGGAGATCCGACAACTTTGCGTCGCTTCTAGGGATATCTTCATGCAACAACCTAATCTTCTCGAACTGGAAGCTCCTATCAAGATTTGCGGTACTCTCTCTCTCTCTCGCGTATGGATGATTTTTGTTTTTGGAATTGTTATTTGTTTTATGTGTTATTGGTGATGAATTAGGATACGAAATTGTGTGTTTTGAACTGGTCTCTGTATTTGATGAGCGGTGAATTAGGGTATGAATTTGTGTTTTTTGAGCCTCTCTCTCTCTCTCTCGTTTATATATGATTTTAGGGTTGTGTTAAATTGGGATGTGAATATGTGTTTTGCTTATAGTTTGATATGTTATTCTCTTAGTTTGGATTATTTTGTTGTTTTTTTTTGGGGTTTCTAGTGTGTTGTTCTATTGAAATAAAATGTGATAACGGAAAAAATTGATATTTATGATGGATATATGGGGAACAAGAAACTTTGGGTGTTGGACTTACATGTGTTGAGGATAGTATTAATGTTTTTGAAGTGGCATTTGAGCAATGGGATTTTGTGGAGTGTTGATTTCTATTGACCAATGGGTATTTTTTTGTGGGGGGATGATTTATGAATATTGCAGGATCTTTTCTTCATGATGCAGTTGCTTTTACTTGGCGATGATATCTGAATTATGTTAGCTGGTAATCTCTTTTGAATCTTACCTGGTGCTGGGAGGTTTGATGGGTCGGAGGATTGCCCATCTTTGTGTCACCCAAACTGCCATGGAGTGAAGATAATGTTCTTAAATTATATTCTTGCAAAAGTGCTTTATCTTGGATAGCCGGAGTAGTTTGGTGTCAATTTAGCGTGTTTGCATGTAAGATAACAAAGTTGGGAAGTGTGGCATGGAGTGATTAGTGAGTTTGGTGTAGTGATGGATTAAGAAAATCGGGATCTTTCGTTATATGTTCATAGTTTCCACTTTAGCATAATAGTTTATTTCTTGTTTTGCTTATACCATTACTCCTTTCTTAACAAAAAAACGTATAGATTTTCTCTTCTTGGCTGCCTTATCTTGTTGCTTTCATGTTTTGAAAGACGGATATTGATAACTCAGAATTGGTATGTGGGTTGGTGAAAGTGATAAATTGTGACACGTAGTGTCCCAAAAGGAGAAATTTGTTTGTTTAACAGTCTTTTGGCGAATAAATAGAGAATTAATGTGTATTTAGCCAGCAGAAAACGTTGAAAGCATTCGTGCTTCTTTAGATTATAATAATCTTACACTCCTGAAAGGCATTTTGCTTATCAACAATTGAAAACCTCTTTATAGTATTGTTTCTTCAGAAATACTTATTTCTTTTTTACAATTTATCTTCTCAATTGGCCCTCAAATGATTCTCTCGCTTTCTCTTAAATCATGCCATGCTGTCTTTATTGAATGTCTTTAAATCAAGTTACATAGAGGTAAGAATCTTGGTGCAACGGTTGAGTTGTTTCTTTGTGACCTTGAGGTCATGGGTTTGAGGCGTGAAACAGCCTCTTTGCAAAAAAATGCAAGGGGACGGTTGCGTATATATACACCCATCCTCCCCCTACGCCCGCAAGGCGGGGAGCACTTTGTGCACGGGGTGAACTTTTTTTTTTTTTTTTAAAAAAAATCAAGTTACATGTGTGATTGCAATTTGTCTGGAGAATAAGCATCTCATGTTCATATTTGGGTCTTTGATAATCATTATAATTTTAGGCCATATATTCCTTTTACATACCTCTCAACATATTACAATTAGCACCAAATTGCCATGAATTTTTACATATTCGCATATCCATCCTAATACTACATTTAGGGTATACAACCCTAGTTTATAGATAATGTCAATCGAGCAAACTAACCGAATTTTTTACCCCAAACACATCCAGCTGTTGAGATGCATGTCTTTACATGATCTAACTGCGGGCCATAAGGGAACAGATTGAAATGTGTGTGCGTGTGTGCATGCATGAGTGAGAGAGAGAGAGAGAGAGAGATGGTTCAAAATTGTTTTTTCCTCCTGATATGGTGAAGTTATCGACTTAGAATGCAATATAGGTGCAAGTAAGCCTTTTAATTTCTACAGTTGTCATGCTTAGTGCAAACCACAACCCCCCCCTGGCGTACAACCCCCATTAGTTAGGGATAGGGGAGAGAAGGAGAATCATTAGGTGGAACCTTTTGAATGTTGGAGCTATAAAAATGACTGCACCTGCAAATGGATTAATAGAATTGGGAATAATTTGTGAAATATTTGCACATATAGCATAGACTTGTCATAAATTTCAATTCCATATCTGTCAATTTGTCAAAAATTGAAACTTGTGCTATTTTTCCGCATGTCATGGTATTTGATTGCCTTTTGTTGTCCTCCTGATAAGATGAAGTTCCAGATACACTTTATTTTAGCCCAATTGCTCATGCATCTTGTGAAATGAGCTTATCTTCAGACATGTAAATTCATTCTCAAAAATTCTTTGAATTCTTTTTATCATCTGTTTGAAAAAATAAAAAGTTGTTTTCTCGGGATCCTCTGGGGATGTGTGTAATTTCAACAATTTGAGAAAATTAAGCAAGAATGGTTGTTTATTGTTAGACTTCCTTTTAGAGGGCAGTGCGATAGTATTAATTCAAAAATCAAGCTGGCCAAACACTTGATAAGTAAGAAGGAGCTTGTTCTAGACATCAAGCTACTCTGTCACAAATGTTGGCAAGAAAATGAACAAGAAGTTCCTTTCTTTTAACTTTTGATTTTATTCAGCTTTTTCAAAGCTGACTGCTTTTGGTTTGGTAACTAAATGCTCTAATTACCTTAGCATTGGAAGTTCTTTGGAGTTATATACCAATCAAGTTATGTGGTTTATGAAACATGAGCATACAGGTACGAAATAGAGGCACCCATGATCTTCTTGCAGGTTTATGGCCTTCAAATCTCACAGTAAACTTGCCTTGGTTGTTAGAATGGATTTGTGATTCACTTATTCTCATTCTTGGTTGCAGGTGACATACATGGGCAATACAGTGATCTATTAAGGCTATTTGAATATGGTGGATTCCCTCCACAATCCAATTACTTGTTTCTAGGGGACTATGTGGATCGTGGCAGGCAGAGTTTGGAGACAATATGCCTTTTGCTTGCCTATAAGATAAAATATCCAGAGAATTTTTTTCTTTTGAGAGGAAATCATGAATGTGCCTCTATCAACCGGATTTATGGGTTTTATGATGAATGTAAACGGCGATTCAATGTCAGGCTTTGGAAATCCTTCACTGACTGTTTTAATTGTCTTCCTGTTGCGGCTCTCGTAGATGATAAAATATTGTGCATGCATGGGGGCCTTTCCCCTGATTTGAATAACTTGGATCAAATTAGAAACCTAACCCGGCCAACTGCAGTTCCTGACACTGGTTTATTGTGTGATCTACTTTGGTCCGATCCTGGTAGAGAGGTCAAGGGATGGGGAATGAATGACCGAGGGGTCTCTTATACCTTTGGCCCTGATAAGGTGTCAGAGTTCTTAGAGAAGCAGGATCTTGATCTTGTTTGCCGAGCCCATCAGGTTTTTAGCCCATCTGTCTTGCTTTCCCTTTTCCATCTTTTTTTTTCCTGGCTGTTATTTGAGTTGGACATATTTCTGTTCAGGTTGTGGAGGATGGATATGAATTTTTTGCCAATAGGCAACTTGTCACCATATTTTCTGCGCCCAATTATTGTGGTGAATTTGATAATGCTGGTGCAATGATGAGTGTAGATGAAAATTTGATGTGCTCTTTCCAGATTCTGAAGCCAGCAGAGAAGAAAAATAAATTCTTGATGTCTACTAAAATGTGATGGCCTTGGCCATAATACTAATCATGCTAAGGTCAGCTCCTTCCCTTCCTTTTAGGATAATTTTTGAGGTTCTATTTCTCATGTGACCTAGGCCACTTCTCATGTAAGAACTGAAATATCTGTAATCTGCTGTCACATGGAATAGAGACTATCTAATGGTTAATAATTCTTTCACTGCAGCAGTTTGCACTTGTGTCAGCTCATTGATACCTTCTTATTCTTGTTATTTTTTATTATTATCAAATATCTAAATCTGTCTTTCTCATGTCTTCCTGTAATCACATCCAAATACTAGGAACTGCACTAAACGGTGTCCATATTTGGTGTAAAATGATTTTGGAATCTGTTTTAATTTTTTAGAACAGGAAATCATTGGGTATCTTTTGGGACATATCTGACTATGAGGCTAAAAGATTCCTTCTTCCGGGGGGTTGTAACACCAGTTTGAATTTTGAAAAATTACATCCCCGCAACATGATTCATAACTTCAAATTGACTGATCCATTGTTGTATCTGACTCTGAGAATCCTTCAAGGTATATTTTTACATATTCTGGTTTTTCTTCCATGGTCAATCGTTTGCCCTAAATCAAAATTTTAAGGAAGGATGCATTTGAGCTTTTTCTCATCTCTTGCGGAGTTTACCTATTTTCTCTCTCTACTTGTCCTTGCTTTCTCCTAATGCCACCTGTATCTTGACATGGTTTGGCTTGATTCGCCAGGTAAATGCCCCAACAGTGCAAATGCCAGCTTCGGGCTTCCCTCCGGCCAAGGAGATCAGAAAATAATGCTTCAGTTCCATTTTTGTTAAATAGAACACTTCACAGTATTGTTGCCTTTGAAGCTGATGCTGTGTGGGATTGGCAGGAGAAAATTCCATTTTTCGTACTATTTTTCTGTTTGTTTTGACTTTTTCCCCCCTTTCTTGCACTAGATTAAACTGCATTGCGGATGTTGTATATAACTTTGATTGTTAATTAAGAGTGTTTTTTGTCATCTAGCCCAATTTATGGGGCATCATTGAGTTATAAAAGATTTTATTCAAATGGTCTCCAGCAGAGTGAGCAAATTGTTCACAACTAGATGTTTTAATCAGAGAGATGGTGTTTTATGTGTGGGGCTTTAAAATTTGTAGGTGGTGTGTGAAAATGTCAAGCTACCTTTGGACGTGTAGCTGCTCCTAGTCGATTACTTTGTTTCTTCAGTTGCCTTTTCCTTTTGGAACATTATTGATTTGTTATTTCTCAGATTGACTTGATGACCGTGCTATATGAGTTGAAAGGGCATCCACCTAGTGCGCAAGAAATGGCTTTTAGATGATTGATCGACACAGGGTTAGCCATGAGCAAGCCAAAATAATGATTTGAATGACATGATATCCTTGCCACTAGTCGCTCTGATCGAGCGATGCTCTTGTTTCATGGCCCCCCCTTTGGGGGTTGGGAAAAAAACCCCTCCCCACCCCCAAAAAAAAAAAAAAGGGGTGTGGCCCCCCTGCAAAAACAAAAAGACTATCATAAACGTCGAGATTTGAAGTCTTGTTTACCAAAAATACAGAGTTGGCCACTTTCCAAGGATTATCCTTCTGTAGGGCTGTTACTGGCTGTACCGTGCATTTATATATATGTGTCTGTGTGTGTATATATATATATATATAGAGAGAGAGAGAGAGAGAGAGAGAACTGACTGACATTCAACCTAATCTGCTATTTGTGAATGTAATTCACAAATATGAAATCAAAATATTCAACGTTCCACAAATAGTACAATCTTTAAACAACAAAGTATTTGGCATGTGATCTAGGAGAAAATGGAGATTAAACCAACCAAAGTATTGTCTTTCTTGTCCAGAATTCTAAATTTCTCTTGGTGCTTTAGGACAAAATGCCCATGAATGCACAATTGTGGAACATTAATCACGGTCTTTCCCCTCCAATAGGACACTAATTGAGGTGTTGGAGAGCACGTCTTGAATCCCCTCGGTGGAGATGAACAGCCTCTCAAAGCCATTGTGAAGCAAGTGCAGCTAGTCCAGATAAGATTTACCCTGGAGGATTTTCAACTCAATCTTTTGCCTCACCTTTTAATTAGCCTCAATACGTCACCCACGAGATGTAAAGAGCCGGTCACAAGGACCTGCCACAGTTCGCCAAGAATATACAATCAGCCAAAGCAATCCTCAACTAGTTATTAAAAGAAAAAGTGAACCTTCGTTCCATCATTTTGGTAAAATATCCAATGCCTTAGTATCACAACAGGATGATAAGTCATCCATGACACCAAGGTTGGAGCGCTACCATTGTGGTCAGAGATATACAGGACCTTGTGACAATTCTCCTCAACCACGTAAGCCATGATTCAACCTTGGTCTTTTAAGAGGATTTATGTCATACATGTTGCACAGGTCATCAAATTGTCTATCATGTAACAAGGAAATGAATCAAGCCATAAAGAGAATCTGCCATCTTACCTGGAAACGAACAGATTGATTCAGTCGGCTATTGTCCCTGAGCCATTTAATGGCTAGCTGAAGTGAAGGAAATACTTTGCTACTCTCATAACTCGTCAAACTCTTTTCTGTGTCCTCTTTGCCTCCTTCAATGGTAACATCTGCCTCCTTGTCATCACATCCTATTAAAATCATATATCAGTAACACTGTTTAGCAGAAGATAAAGCATGTGGAAAAGCTACACCAAGCTGCTTGCTGTCTAAAATTTTTGTCCAGTAGGCAAGATGGACTAAGAGCAAACAATGCTTTAAATAAGAGGAAATGAGCTAGCAAAAGGACTAGTCTTCTTGCAATGTTCAAACAAGCTCCAATCCAGGACAAATGATGGAAAGCTGTCTTACAATGGTCCAAAAAGACCCATGAGGACTGGTCGATACAGAAGTGATATGTGGTATAATTTTAAGAATGGAAGGAAGATTACTTAAAAACATGGTCTTAGTTGTATAAGACAGACACCTAGGAAGAGTTTAAATTACTGTGAACAGCCCCTGAAAGAGAATACTGCCCACAATAGAAGCAATACCTTTCTCTCCACGATTAAGATTTTCATAAACCTTTTGAAGCGATAGTTGCCAAGACAGATCTACTTGAGGATCACTAGGTGCCAAGGCACTGGAACCAACTCTGTAATACACTGATATGTTGGGTGTGAAGAGGGCCTTCTGAAAGTGAACTCCTGAAACATCACATCACATTTCAAATTCACAAAAAAGCCTATACAAAGTTTGTTGTTGTTGTTTTTTTTTTATTATTTTTAATTCATATGGCAGGAGGATACATCCTAGAGGATATTTGGAGAGGCACTATAGTTAAGATCCTATTTAAAATATTTCACCAACATCAGCCATTTTATTTTGTGAAGCAATATAATAGTTTTCTCATCATCACGGTATATGTTTACCATGACTAGCACAAGTATGCACCAGACGTGGCAGAAGTAGTAGAGGATCCCGAACCGACATGCAGTTAAACAATAGTATCTGCAGAAATCCACAACCTCTTCAGCAAAATAAAAAATACAGAATAAGAAATAACTCATAGTAGTCAAGATGTAAAATTTCTAGAAGAACATTAGTTCATCATACTTGCGTAGAGGGCTTCCTGGAGGTCCTATTCTGCAATCCTTGTTCTGGGTCTTGAAATGAACTTGAATTATTAGGTAGCCTTTGCTGTTGATTATCTTCTTTGATGGCAAGAGAAAACCATCTTCCACACATTTCCATGCTCTCAGGGCTGTGGGCTCCATCCAAAAAGAATACCAAATCCCCTGTACTTTCATCATTAATGCACCGATCAGGGACAATCTGGGCCCGTCCTTGCAGATTGGCTCTTATCAGTCCCCTTATAAACTCCACAGGCAGTGAGTTCTTATCTCATGCAGAAAGAAAATCAAAACACATTCAAATATGGTGTCATACAAGAAAAAATTGATAGCAGAGCTTTACACTTTTTTTTTTTGTGAGGGGGGAAGGGAGGCGCTGTGTTGATAAACACCTACCGTTTGCGTCAGGCATGCACTTTGACTATGTCCAGTCCTTTCGAGCCAAGAACAAAAAAGCGCAAAACCAACACAAGCGTTGGGGTTCGGGCCCCACCATGAAGCCCAAGTTGTTGACCATTCAGTAAGTTGAGATCCAAGGGAGGAGCTTCTTGAAGGTGTACCTATGATTGTCATGTATATGCAGATCTTCATAAAAAAAAATTAACAACCTTTAGGCACTAGCAAGTCAAGTTCCGAAGAAACCACACTGAATACTCAAGTATTACATGAAATCTATGCTTCCAAGGGTTTCTGAGGACAGTTTAAAGGAGGTTATTTGTGGTAGGTCCGGGTGCTCTTGGTGTAAATAAACAAATAAAAGCCAATAAATTGAGTATTTGCTACAAAATTTTGGTCCTCCCTTTTGGTGTACACAAAGAGATGACTATAAGATCTGAACCATCACAATGTCCACATTCTGTGCTTTTAGGGCAATTATCATCTTCTTATATTATTTGTTAGGACACAATTATAAGTTGGTAGGTTCAACTAAAATCAATTCCAAAACTATGAAGAGAAATGTGAATACAACAGTATCAAACTTACATTCAATTGTAAAGCTCTCTCTTCAAGGACAGACATAGCTTCTCTAGGTTGAGGAACTGTAAATGCTGGAACCCCAGGCTGTTGCAAATGCCAAGGAAAGAAAAAGATCCGAATGAGATGCATAAAATTTTCAAGAATTAATGAACAATATCATTAGCATGCATTATCCAATATAGTGAAGCATCTTTCATGGGAAAACCTTGAAAATACCAGCCTTTTCCCCAGCAATTTCTCCAAGAGTGTTACCTGCCATGTCATGTGGCAAAAAATTAATCATTTTGGCAGATAACAACTACAGTTATAAAGAGAAGAATGACTCTCAAGAGACAACAGGTCAAGGACAAAGTCCACATAAGTCTTATCCCCAAAATACATACATGATAACCAAAATACTTACAGTTTGAGTTGAGAAAAGCTGAATATTTCTGTTTTTCAGGAATTGAACTCTTTCAAGTTGCACAGTAACATTGCTTTTGCAGCAACGGTATTTATTTGTAACCAGAAAATTGCATATTCATGTGAAGGACCATATAGAGAGAGGAGATAGAGAGAGATGATCTTTAAAGAAACCAAGCACAAGTCCACACAAACACTAGTAATGCAGCAACTTAGAATATGTGAAGAAAGATCACTAACCAAGAATCTCCATGTGATCATACCCAAGAGAAGCTATACCACAAACCACAGGTTTCTGAACCTGAAAGGTGGTACAAGTAAAATTCTGTCAGCATTATCCATGTAGGACTAGAACAAGGATTGCATTCCCACAATATTATCTTCCTTGTGTAGAAGTTACATAAAATTTTTAAATCTTCCTAAAATAATTATTGCATACCACATTTGTGGCATCATATCGTCCACCTAGCCCAACTTCCAAGATTGCAACATCCACCTGCACCAATGGTAACATTATAAGAGGAAGATTAACTATCGAATTTGACTTCCTAAATGAAATGGGACCATTAAACTGGCATATATGCAGATAGATGACAATTGAAGTGCTTATTATTGATGCAAAATGGAAAATCAATCTCAAAGATCATACTTGCTCTGCCACAAATATCTTAAAAGCGAGCAACGCGAGAAAACGGAAGTATGTAGGCATTGGTATGTCCTCGTTAGTTTGCTCCTGCACAATGTCAAATTGATTCTGTCAGCAGCAAACACAATTTCATAGAGCATAGTCAATATGAACTACTAATACTTCTCACATTCTTACCACTCATATCATGGATATTTGAACCCCTAGAGTAGTGCCTCCTCCTCTCTGAACCCTCGGTATTTTTTTCTTCCACTTTGTGCTCATTACTATTTGTTATTCTATCCCTCTACCCACTCTACATGAGGGATTTACTTGTCTACGAATGGTTCAACTCAATCTTTTAGGTTCCGACTTCACCTCAACAATTATGCAGTGATGCGCTTGTAAGTCTATATGGGATGGATAGACTCGTGTAACCATGACATATTTGCTGACTTGAGCATAAACATAATTTCTTTCTATTTCTAAAAGAAGGGGAATGGTGAATTCCACAAAAGAAAAAAGTCTTTTTTCACGAGGTACAACTAGAAAGTCCTATTTATTTGTTACAAAATTGACCATAGATCAATTCTACTTTGGGAGTATTGAATACACCCATAATTTTGAGTGGCATGTTACTCGTCCCAAAGAAACATGTCTTCCAAAAATGAGGACATAAAAGAACACTGAAAGATTTATGACTGCTAGGAGTGCTGGTCTTATTAAAGTCAATCAAATAAACCTTAAAACTTTTTAAAGCCATAAGGATATGTTTAGGTTAAACAACAACAACAATCTATGCCTTAATCCCAACAATTAGGGTCGGCCATTTGAGAGGATATATTCAAGTTCCAAAAGCAAAAACCTGAGAGGATATGTTTAGGAAGCTTAGCAGTCTGCAAATTACAAGACCAAGAAAAAGTTATAAATAGCAGAACCTTCAGCCTATCAAAGCACCACCAGAAGTATGCCAAAAATTTCTCTTCACATATGTCCTCACTGCAATAGCACGGAGATTGAGAATTCAACCAACTCAGTTATGTTATGGTAGCCAAACTATGTCAATTGAGAATTCAAAACTACCCATCCAGTCGGAATCTTTCCCGGACATCAATGAGGTGAGGAGATGTGAAAAGGCCCGTGTGGAAGCCACAATTGCGTAAAATAGACTCTGAGAATGTGCATGTAGATCCCTGTACACATTGCAAAAGATAAAATTATCAAAGCACTGTCATCATCAGGGGCACAAAGCAAAAAAAAAAAAAAAATGCAAACCTAACCTTGCACCTGTTGTGCTTGGAATAATATCCTAATCTAAGTCAAATTCGTCTTTCAAAATTAGAGTGGACGACAGAAGAAATGTTCAAACAAGTTGTGTGACTGAAGAAAGATTTCCAAATGGAGATCACACAAGAGGCATGGATGGAATTTATGTCATTCAATAAAGAATTAATAAGCTAATTATTGTTGACAAAAGAGTGAGAATTAGATAATCTGGCAAGACAGCCATAAATCCCAATCCAAATAGAGTAATCTGATAGTAATTGAACTTGAATTGACTAAATAATTTGCACGACCTGTAATGACTCCTAAATATTGCATTACTTTTTTTTTTTCCTTATGATAATAGTGAGAACATTAACTACTATCCTTTCGGTATGCACTAATAAAACCATGGGATGCACAATAACCCAAAAATCAAGTGCATCAGGCAAACACATTGGATAAAACCTGTGCGGGCTCAAAGGGTCTCAAGTACAAGCACCAAGCATTGAACTTTGATTGTTTAGAGAGGCATTTTTCAATTATTGCATTACTTGCAATAAAAAAAAATAATAATGAAACTTCAATCCTAGTAAAAACAAGTAAAATGAAATTTCTCATCGATCCTTTAGTAACATAGAGAGAGAGAGAGAGAGAGAGAGAGAGAGAGAGAGAGAGAGAGAGCAATCAATTCTGTAATCTCAATCAATAACTATGTTGCATATGCAAAGCCTGACATTTATATTGGGGGATCAAATACAATACGCATTTGGGTTTATAATTTCAGCGGAGAGACAACATAAGGGGTTATAATCTCCAAATTATACATATAAAAGAAATTCCTCAAAATTCAGGGTGGACAGTTGCCTGCTTCCTTGGCTCCTAGTCGCACCCGCAAGACAATTCTAGTAAAGTATTTTAATATGAGAGAGAGAGAGAGAACTTTATTCAACTTTAATAACTTTGTAATGTCATTGTCCAATTCAATTGTGATGAAAACAAATACATGAAAATTTCTCACCTTGCCTTTAGTGCCAGCAACATGAATAATATTCAACTGGTTAATTGCCTCATCCAATTCCAGAATCTGCTCACAAAAATCCAAAGAACAATCATCAGCTACAACCCGCTAAAAATTAGTTCTGCTCAAGAGAAAAAAAGAGAAGAGAGCCAAAAAAAAAAAAAACACACCTTTAGATAGTCGAAAAGAAGATCATATCGGTCGCCTTTATTGCTCTTATCAGCTCGACTGCGTTTGGTAATCAGCGAAGACAAAGCCTCCATCGCCTCTTCGTATGGAGACACCGTAGGTTTCTCCCATCCTCCTTCACCCTCAAACCACCAAATCCAGTGAAATCGAATCCAAATCACAGAGAGAGAGAGAGAGTACCTTCTGTCATGTTGATAGCGTTCTGAGACCTAGATTCAGCGAACGGAGAGAGAGCGAGATTGATTGGTGAAAAGAGAAGGATGTGAAGGCTCAGAGCTCACTCTCTGCTCTATTTCTAAGCTAATGCAATCCCAAACAAACAGGGATGGAGACAAAGAAATCCACACACAGTACCTTGGGAGCCTTTGGTCCTGGGGACGCCTTCCGTTGTACTCTTTCTTTTATTTTTATTTTTATTTTTATTTTTCATTTCATTCTTACGCGTTTAAAAATTTTGGATAGAAATGAAAATATTAGTTAAAAAAATTCTTTTTATTTTATTTTGGAGTTTTATAAAAGAAAAATAGAAAGAATTTATTAGAAATAAAAAAGTTTTATTTTTAACTTTTAAATGATATTTTTAAAATATAAAAATATTTTAACTCTAACTTTTTCCTTCCCTCCATTTCTTTTTGCGAGAAAAAATTTTAAATTTTAAGAAATTTCAAATCTATCCAAATATCTCATTTTCTCTAGTATTTAAATTCTCAAATGAAAGAGAATCATAATTTTCTTTCATAATTTTTTCTTTTTTCTCCAAATCTTCCTATCCAAACAAACACTTAGTAAATAAATTTAATATTATTTTTTTTATTATTGAACCAATCAATGTCTAGAATGATATTTTAACTAATCCGATTTGATTTATTATAAAGTCTTTTTTAGAAGAAACTCACTTAATATAATTATTTTTATTCTCAAAATTTGGATTTGAGTTTTAATCAAAAAGATCTAATTTCATTTCCACTTATCTAATTATTTATTTATCAATTTAATATTATTTAGTTACTCCTTTAATAATTTACCCGTGATTACTAATAATTTATATCAATAATTTACTTCATTAAAAAAACAAAATAAAATAGATAAAAAGAATTATATACTTAATAAAAATTAAGGAAAATCTATTTTCAACGTAATCTTTCTTTTCTTTCGTTTCTTCATTGATTTGAAGTTTTGGACATTGATCTCGCCTTTAAAGAAAGTGAAAGTCCAAGTAGAGCCCTAAAGGTAGGTGACATTTGCCCAAGGAAGCAGGGGAATTCCACAACCACCTTGATATGAAGTACAACATAGAACATGAGCAAATGCCGAGAAAACTTTCCTTTGTTGCCTTGCTTTTATATTTAGTTTGGACGACGAGATTTGAAGAGAAGAGAAGTGATCGGAAGAAAAAATAATTTTAATTTTTTTATTCGGGAGTTTTATGTGGAGAGAAAATAGTAAAAATGAGTAGATTTTAAACATAAAAATTTTTCTTCCAAGAAGAAAATGAGAAAAAATAAGAGAAAAAAAAGTTATTTTATAAATATACTAAAATTAACCTTAAAAAAATGATAGAGAAATTTTAATTCTAAATAACATTCGTATCATTTTCTTTTATTCTTAACACTTCTAAATATAATAGAAAAAAAAATTCCATCATTCCATTTCGTTCTCGAACTCTCAAACTAGGCATTAGTATCTATTCGATCACGAGAGCCCCTTTTTAAAATCCATATTTCTTAAATTTTTTTATTTGATTATTGATATTTAAAAATTTAATTAATTTGATTTGAGTAATTGTGTGATTTAATTTAAAAATTAAATATTTTTATTTATATATTTTTATTTTTAAAATTTAAAAAATATTGATTAACAAAATTTAATAATTTATCATTTTCTTCAAACTCAATGTTTTTGCATGAATGGAAGGTTTAGGGAGGAATATGAGAGCCACCACGCAAATCATGATCGAGGAGGTGGTACAAGTGGGAAGTCCAATACATGCCGCTGAAAAAAGTGTCCTTCAAGCCTTACTCCACTGAATGTGGGGTCGGATTCAAAGTGTCCCTTGGGAGATCATATGTTGTACACTTTTTGTGATTAGTTTATAAAAGGAGAAATGCCCTCCACCAGAAACAAGAACTCAGGGGCACCATTTTCTTCCACGCCAAGCAAACTTCGGTGGACCCACTATCACTCTTTAAAGTGCATACCCTCTTTATTGCTCATTTGCATCTTACGCTTTATAAAATTGCCTTTTACTCATTCTTATGAAAATCAATGGTTACAATTTATCCAATTTGCTTATGTATGCATAGTTTAAATTAATCTCTTTGCCGGTATGTTAGGTCAGATAGCAATAAGATAGCTCCCGAGTCGGTTAAAATAACATATCTTGTCTATTAAGAAATCTCAATCTGGTGACCTCAAATTCAAATCTTAACATAACCAAAAAAAGAAAAAAAAAATTAACATATCTCAATTCAACGATAAATAACCTCATTGAGGATCAGTACAATCAAGGTATTGAAATTTAGGCACTTAATTACTATTTTAAATGAATTATAATAATTGAACATAAATCAAAACATAACCGATGCATAGTCAAAAAATGTTTGATATATAGTTCAACCAAACTAGATATTTAGTACACCAACTCCAATTTTGGTACAAAATACCTACCATAATATGGAAATTCTCCTAAACTTCATTGCTGACAACTTGAAACATGTGCAATTCACATGCATAACCTCTAGTACCACCATTTTACAAACCAGCTACTTTGGAGCTTGAGACCAATAACTTTTTTTTTTCTTTTTTTTCGTTTTTGATTATATAGAGATTTAAACCTATGATTATCGGTTAAGATCATCGATTGTGAGAGAGATAATTATGATCACTGACCTACTGATTGAGATCAATAACCCTTAACGCTTGAGAATAAGTAACCACCCTAACGTAATTATCTATAACAACAATTCTTCACACATTATAGAATGTTCGATTCTTCGTACAACATAATAATTTCCTAACATTAAGTTTTCTGCCTTCTACAAAATGCTCGGTCCTTGACGGGAATACCTAATCGTGTGCCGTCGCAACCATAATTGATTCATCACGGTGCGAAACGCATCGTAGTCGCTTATGGTTGCCTCCTTGGGCTGCTCCGGCTTCCATATGAAATGACCACTTGCTTCCATGCCAAGTCTCCTCATTCTCTCATACCGAACCTGATCCGAAATGACCCGACCCAATTCAATTTTCAACTCTTTTGCGCTCGTGCTACCATCTACGAACACAGCAATCTCTGACCATCTGATCACGTCCATCAACGGCAGATTCAATATCGGACGGTCAAAAATCACCACCGGCACACACCCTGATCTCAATGCATCACCAAATCCAAGCCCATTCTCGTGATTATAAAAAAACAAACAGAACTTACTCTCGAGTATTCTTTTCATAAAAGTCGACATATCAGACGGTTCTGATTCGATCACGAAATCAGGAACGGATCTCAACTCATCCAACAACTTACACTCAATTCTCCCTCCTTTTGTAAAACCGGAATAACCGAGAAAACCCGACGAACTGGAATTTCTTTGAACCGAAAGAAAAGAATGCATTTCCGAAAACCGATTCGAAGGAGGAAGAGTAATGTCCTTGTGGGGAGTGAATTTACCGTGATGGGTCTCGAAACACGAGATCTGAACCGAATTCTTTTTCAATTCGAGGGCATTTCTGTCCGATTCGTAACCGATGCCTTCGCAGGAGAGATAGAAGTGATCGGCACCGAGAGTCCGGTTCCAGTACGGTTCGTCGGTTCGGATATCTCTGATGAGCTTAGAGAGAGAACGAGTATTGGTGGATAGACGAGAAGAGAAAGGGAGGAAGAAGAGGTGAGCTTCGTTAGGGTTTTGAGTGACGAATTGGCTTAAAAGGAGAGAATCGTAGAAGAACCATTCGGTCTCCGAGGTGAAATTTAGGGTTTCCGAAGTGGTGGAATTATAGATGAAGATTTTGAAGGATTGGAGCATTTTTTGGTAGTTTTGGGGGAAGATGTGTGGGGAGAGGTATGGTGAAACAAGCTGTGAATTTGATGATTCAACCAGGATGAAGAGATAGAGAAAGAGGAAGAGAGAGAGGGAGGGAATTTTCATGGTTTTTGAAGCAAAACCCTAACCCTAGAAATTTTGAGTTTGGTCTAAACTATTGAAGATGAACATTGTAACCTCCGTAAATGGGACCGCTAGGGTCAAGTCATGACAAGAGCCTGTGAGGAGACTTTTTAAATATAAAAAATTGCAAAATATTTTTAATGCTTCCACCAAAAATCTTATTGAAGTTTTAAGCGGGATTCGGTTTGTACAGTAAATATTGATGTTTCTACATATTAAGCATTCAGTGATATAATAATTAATTATAATATTTGATATAAATATTAATCACTCAGCCATATCACGATAAAAATTATTATAATAATATTAATCATTTAGTGATACGATGATAAAAATTATTATAATTATTATATATGGATAATTTATATAATAAAAAATACCTTAGTAATGCACAAACATCGCTTGCCGTCACTAAAGTGACAGCACCACCATCCGTTGTGATTTTTATCACTAATTTTCTATGCCCACCAGCAAATGTTAGTGATGCCCCCTTTGCATCACAATTGTTGCGTTGGCTCGGGGCGGGGCAACCAGCAATAACCTTTACATGCCTTTGTCTCACGCATCTGAAAAATGTGGTGCATTTTGCGACGCCACCTTGTACATCACAAAAAGCCTTTTCAGTGCCCCATCATATCAATTTTGAAGTAATTTTGCGCCGCTAAATGCGTTACAAATGGTACAATTTGGTGATGCTTCTTAATTCATGTCACTACTACCATCACTATTTCCTTTCAGTGACCCATCGTTTCATGTATGTAATTCTAGAACAACTCTTCTAGTGTCGAAGACGGTATCACTGTTAATCTCGATAAATAGACACATTCATCTTGTTCCTTCCACCATGAATCTCTCTTAATTTTATTTTTGATTTTTATATTCTAAAAATAAATCCTATGCATGCTATTTTTATCAATAATATGAAAATACCAAGTATGTGAGGACACTCATGTCCTAGAAGAGGATCACAGCCTGAATTGGTTTGAGAGGGTGGGGAGGCTTGTAAAAATGGTGGGGTACACCTTGTTTCATGACAATTAGGTCCTATGCACAAGGGTGGTTCAAGGGAAGAAAGGGAAAAGAAAAAGAGAATAAGAGATGGAAGATTAGGAATGGAAAGGAAGAGATATGACTTATGGTTTTGAGTGAACAAAGGCTTTGCACCGCAGGGATCTCTCAAGCAATTGTTCTCCCTCAAAGGACGTGGGCCTGGCTTTGTTGCATAGTAGGGATCACTCACAGAGCAATGTACATTAGACAAGACAAGCGCTGCCCGAAAACTGTACTATGAAATGCCTAATGTCCTACACTCTTGTCTTTCACAAATGAGAAATAAAAGGGACTGAATTCTGGAAACTTAACTTGGATAATATTCTGAAAATTGAGAGGGATTACACGGCTATTTATAGGCAAGGGAAGGGAGAACCGAATAGACAATATTGGTGACAATTCGACCAAATACAAACCCTTGTCTAGAACATGACTTCCTTTGGCATATAACTGCCCATAACTACTCTAAAAGTGTCCCATCACCCCATACATTGATATCTCACTTATTATAACACTTCAAATATGAGTCTTAACACTTAAAATACTAAATTAAAGAACATAACTATTGAAATACTAATAATATAACTAATATGTCCAGAATTGGGTAGAGTACGAATGGTTGCTTGCATAATGCTCAAGCCTCTTGGCTGTCCGCATACTCCTACATTCCTTCTGGTGTCTCCTTGTTACCTACTACCTTGAGAGGCCTTTTGGAGGCTGCCTTGACTCATACTCCACGGCTGTTCGTTGGTGGCTCTTCGCATGTTAGTGCTAATGTCTTTTTGCCTAGCGCTTGTTCTTTGTGACATGGTGTTGTTGCTTGAGTCTTTTCGAGCATTTCTCCTCCTTTGTATTGGTTCATTGGTTCTTCTATTGTCTTCTGGTCCATAGTGCATGTCCGAGGCTTGGTGGCATTCTTTGGTAATGATTGCTCAATCGTGGCCTTGGGTTGAGAATATATATCCATGTGAACCTCTATTGCAATTGTTCCTTTGCCTTGCTTGTTGTCCACTGCTTGATGCTTGTTGTTCAAAGCCTTCTGATCATACGGTTTTGCTTGTGATACATTGCCCGTGTCCTTTTTCTTGTGGCCGGTTGCTCCTTGCACATTGCTCGTGCCCTTCCGCTTGCGGTTTGCTCGAGCGTTGCTTATGGCCTTCCAAGGGTTCATTACATTCGCCCCTACTTGAAGAGGAACCTTGTCCTCAAGGTTGATGAGAACTTCTCCCCCTTTATGTCTTGACAATGCATCAGCTACAAGGTTTTCTCTACCTCGGCGGTAGATGACTTCGAACTCATAACCATGTAGTTTTGCGACCCAAGATTGCTACTGAGGGTTCGTGACCTTCTGCTTAAGTAGTGCATTAAGTGGTTGTTGGTCCGTGTCGATCTTGAATCTTCTGCCAAGTAGGTAGGGTCTCCAAACACGAACTGCTTCAATTACGACAAGCATTTCCCTTGCATAAACTGACCAGGACTTCTTCTGGGGTCCCAATGCCTTGCTGATGTATGCTAATGGTCTTTTCTACTGGACAAGTACTACTCCAATGCCAACTGCACTTGCATCGGTGTGAATTTCAAAGTCTTTATCGAAATTTGGCATGGCTAGGACTGGAGTGGTTATCATGGCTTGCTTGAGGTCTTCAAATGCTTTCTCTGCTTCGGTTGTCCATTGGAATGAATCCTTCTTCAACATGTTTGTGAGTGGTCGGGCAATGTTGCCATAATGCTTCACAAACTTTCGATAGTATCCGGTGAGGCCTAGGAATCCACGGAGTTGAGTGATGGTTATAGGCTTCGGCCAAGATAGAACTATTTCGATCTTCTTTGGGTCCACTTGAACCCCATTGGCTATGATGATGTGGCTAAGCTATTCAACTTCTTGTTGTCCGCATGTGCACTTGGAGAGCTTGGTGCGGAATTGATTGGTTGCAAGGATGTAAAGTACTTCCTCCAAATGATGCAAATGATCTTCCCATGTTTTGGAGTATACCAAAATGTCATCAAAGAAGACCAATACATGTTTCCTCATTTGTGGCCAAAAGGTTTCGTTCATACACGCTTGAAAGGTGCTTGGTGCATTGCACAATCCAAACGGCATAATGAGATATTCATAGTGGCCATTGTGTGTACAAAAGGCCATCTTTGGAATGTCCTCCTCCTTCATACGAATTTGATGATATTCGGATTTGAGATCAAGTTTGGAAAAGGACCTTGCTCCTCCTAATTCGTTAATCATCTCATCGATAGTAGGAATTGGAAATCAATCCTTAACTGTTGCTTTGTTGAGGGCTTTGTAGTCGGTGCAGAATCTCCATGATCCATCCTTCTTCTTGACTAATAACACTGGACTAGAGAAGGGACTGTTGCTTGGTCAAATGAATATGTTCTCCGGCATTTCTTTGACTTGCTTCTCGATCTTTTCTTTCTGAAAGTGAGCATACCTGTAGGGGGAACTTTCACTACCTTGTTAGGCTTTTTTAATGGAATAGCATGACCATAATCCCTGGATGGTAGCAGGCTCTTCGGCTTCTTTGTGACTTGAGGGTATCTAGCCAATAGGTTTTTAATCTCGATTGGAATGTTGCCTTAATCAGGTTGCTCTTCTGTCGATGCAAATGATACTTGTACTGCATAGGCTTGTTTGCTCTTCCGAATGGCTTTCTCCATGCTTGATATTTCCAATCCTTTAGAGGATTCCTTGTTGTCAATCTTGAGTTTGATCCATTGTCCTTCACGCATGAACTCCATTTCTTGCTTCTTATAATCCGAAACAACTCTTCCAAGTGTCTCGAGCCATTGTACCCCTGATACAATATCCATTCCCATTAAGGGTAAAGAGTAGAGATCGGTTTGAATATCATACCCTTGGATTTGAATGGTGACATCTCGGTGGATCTCGTGACATGGTAACTTTTCTCCGCTTGCAACTTTTACTTCAAAGGGTGGCACTTCCTCCATTGTTAACTTCAACATACTGGCTGTCTCATGATTGATAAAGTTGGGAGAGGAGCCGTTGTTAATGAGAAGGGTTACCTCTTTATTGTTGACTCTTGCCTTGGTGTGCATTGTCCGTGGCTCTTGAATTCCGGCCATTGCATGCATTGATATGGCTAGTCTATTTTCATATTGTTGTGCTTCATCTTCTTCATACTCGACCTCTTGAAGTGGTGTCTCTTCTTCTTCATCAAGTGCTTCGATCATGAAAAGTCTTGACTGCTTGCACTTGTGTCTGGGGGTGAATTTTTCGTCACATTTGAAACATAAGCTCTTGGCTCTTCTTGTCTCAATCTCGGCATAGGTAAGTATCTTCACTCCTTGGGGGGTCTTGCTTGATGCGGGCTATGTAAAGACCTTGGAAATAGAAGATTTAGGGTATGGTTTTGTACCTCATGTTCCTTTGGTTACTTACTACCGTGTGGTCTTGTTAATGTCTTGAAGTTGCTCGTTCTTGAGTCTTGCAATTTCCTATATTCGGATCAATGTATTCAGTCTTTGGATCTTCACTTCGGTTGCAAGTTCAGGTTTGAGTCCTCCTATGAATGCGCCAATAAGTGCCTTCTCGGGCCAATCTACAGAGTAGAGATCTTCTCGAACTCTTTTTGATAGTCTCGTAGAGATGTGGTTTGCTTGAGGCGTGTGAGGGCTTCATCATAGTTGGTATACTCGGTGTCTCCAAATCTCTTTGCAATCTCCTTGCAAAGTCTTCTCCATGATATGCCTTTTTATCGTGCATTGTATTGCTCCTTGAGCCATTGATACCAAAGTTGTGTTTCTCCTTCATAATAGAAACTTGTCATATGTACCATTTCATTTGAGGCGGTTGGATAGTATGCAAAATAGGTTTCTGCACGTGCGATCCATGTTGTAGGATCTCCATCTTGAAAATGGGGGAACTCCAATCGATGTTGCTCATTTTTGCGCCTTCCTTTTGATGGTATCTCTTCATCACTTCCACTAGATGGTGGTTCTTCATCTTTGGCAATGGATGATGGTGGTGATGGCACTTGAGTGGGTGGTGTAGATGTCTCTCCAATGTTGGCGGCTGGTTATTGTTGATGGTGCCTTTGGCCTTGTGTTCGTACGGTTGACTTACTCACTCTCATCTCTTGAAGAATTGTAGTGATGTTGGCTAGGTTTTGTTCAATAAGATTGAACCATTGGTTCATCTCTTGCCTTTCCTTTTGTACGCCCTTGAAGTTAGACTCAAGGTTTTCAAGACGTTCCTTTTGAGTTGGTGCTTTCTCGATCATAGTAAGATGTTTTTGTATTTTTTGTTTTTGAGAAAAAGAAAGAATAAGTTTTTGGATAGGGGAAAGAGAGGTGTTTGAGGAAGAGGGTGGAATGTTTTCGAAAAGAGAAGGAAAGAAAAGAAAATTGAAGAATGAAATGGACACTCTCAACAAAAAGAGGATAAAGGAATCCTCTCAATGAAAGGATGATCTTCTCTCAATAAAAGCACCAAATATGTGGAGACACCTTGATGATTTCCTAATGAAAACACTAAGTATGCGACGACACTCGTGTCCTAGAAGAGGATCATAGTCTGAATTGGTTTGAGAGGGTGGGGAGGCTTGTAAAAATGTTGGGTACACCTTGCTGCATGGTAATTAGGTCCTATGCACAAGGGTGGCTCGAGGGAAGAAAGGGAAAAGAAGAAAAGAATAAGGGATGGAAGATCGGGTATGGAAAGGAAGGGATATGACTCATAATTTTGAGTGAATAAAGGCTTTGCACCGTAGGGATCTCTCAAGCAATTGTTCTCCCTTAAAGGATATGGGCCTGGCTTTGTTGCACCGTAGGGATCACTCACAGAGCAATTACATTAGACAAGAAAAACGCTGCCCAAAGACTGCACTATGAAATACCTAATGTCCTACACTCATAAATAAGAAATTAAAGGGACTGAATTCTGGAAACTTAACTTGGATAATATTCTAAAAAATGAGGGGGATTACATGGCTATTTATAAGCAAGGGAAGGGGGAATCGAATGGGCAACATTTGTGACAATTCGGCCAAATACAGACCCTTGGCTAGAATAAGACTTCCTTTGGCATATAACTGCTCTAAAAGTGTCTCTTCACCCCATACATTGATATCCCACTTATTACAACACTTCAAATATGAGTCTTAACACTTAAAATACTAAATTAAAAGACATAACTATTGAAATACTAATAATATAACTAATCTATCTAGAATTGGGCAGAATGCGAATGGTTGCTTGCATAATGCTCAAGCCTCTTGGATGTCCACATACTCCTGCATTCCTTCTGGTGTCTCCTTGCTACCAACTGCCTTGAGAGGCCTTTTGGAGGTTGCCTTGACTCGTACTCCATGGTTGTTCACTACTGGCTCGTCATTTGGTGGCTCTTCGCATGCTAGTGTTAATGTATTTTCATCTAGCGCTTGTTCCTTGCGGTATGGTGCTGTTGCTTGAGTCTTTTCGAGCATTTCTCCTCCTTTGCACTGGTTCATTGGTTCTTCTATTGTCTTC
The DNA here is from genome assembly GCA_037126225.1 of Dillenia turbinata. Taxonomy (NCBI): domain Eukaryota; kingdom Viridiplantae; phylum Streptophyta; class Magnoliopsida; order Dilleniales; family Dilleniaceae; genus Dillenia; species Dillenia turbinata. The sequence continues at coordinate 2,807,660 of JBAMMX010000009.1, forward strand.
TGGTCCATAGTGCATGTCCGAGGCTTGGTGGCATCCTTTGGTGATGATTGCTCGATCGTGGCCTTGAGTTGAGAACATATATCCATGTGAACCTCCATTGCAATTGTTCCTTTGCTTGCTTGCTGTCAGTTGCTTGATGCTTGTTATTCAAAGCCTTCTGATCATGTTCTTTTGCTCGTGACACATTGTTCATGTCCTTTTGCTTGTGGCCTGCTACTCCTTGCACGTTGCTTGTGCCCTTCTGTTTGCGGTCTGCTCGTACATTGCTCATGGCCTTTCGAGGGTTTGTTACAACGTTGCTATCATGCAGCTCCTTTTGTGACGCCTGGATGGGAGTCGCAAGAGTAAAAAAGACCCTATGTGGCACCCCCTTATGTGTCTCTAAAAGTCTTGGATCTTAGCATCAACAGTAAAAAAGTCTTGTCTGTGTCGTCACTAACATCTAGTATGTTAGCAATGCAAGTGGGGTGTTGCTAAGTGGCCAAAACTTGGCAATGCAAAGGAGGCATCTTTAACTTTAGCAATGCCTTAATAAGTGTCACTAAATGACCAAGATTTGAACGATGCCAGAAGGGCATCACTAGACTTCAGCGATGTACCTAATTTTGTCAATTTTCTTTTTCAAATAGTAATTGCAACACAAAGGTATATTAGCAATGCTCTTATTTCATCGTCAAACTAGCGATGTCGTGTTTGTTATGATGCCATATCACTTTATAATTTTGTGACCAATCTTATGGCTATGTGATGGAACATAAACCAAAGGCTCATCATCGCGAGACTTAGTACTTTTCAAATCCGCGGCCTATTAGGTACAAGGTGGCTAGAAACGTGTCATCAATATGGAGTTTATCTCCAACCGGGTAAACACGGCATATTCTTTCAGTATATGCCGACCGCTTCCTCTCAGTAACTATTTGATCGGTCCTCAAATCTACTCAGTGCTCCACAACCTTGCTCAGCTAAAGATAATATACATTTCCCCTTAAAGCATAAAGTCAATCTCTCGTAATAAGAAATGAAACCTTTGGCTGCTGTTGATAAGGAAAATAATATTTTGTAATCTAGACCTCTTCGAATAATAGTATTTCAAATCTTTTTGAATCTTCTACTGTGATTCCCATAATCTCAGGATATTTCCATAAGAAAATTAGGCTTTTAACACCCCAAAAGCATATGAAACTCATGCAGGCAGAATATATATGCCTCATGAACCCTGCTGGTTAGGTAAGTTATCTTTCTCTCTGAACTCACACATGGCACACCACGATAGAACAGAGCTCTCTCTTAGTGTGTTTCTCTCTCTTCGAAAACTACTCTCTGACATGAGTATCGGAGTACCCTCCGACGGTCTTTTATAGGTCTCATTCATCAAGATCGACAGATGCCCATCCAATTAGTTCGAGTCAGTAGAGCCGTTATTTGTGGAATTAGACCCATATCAATAGATTAATGCCGTCTGTGAAAACAGGCCAGAGAGAGGCTCGCTCTACGCTTTATTCTCACAAAGGTCATGCCTCCTAAGAGAAAGACTAGAACCACGTCTAAGGCCGCAGCCATGATCAAAGGACGCATCACTACCCTGACAAACACTATTCAGCTTGCAGCACATGATAACAAGGCCGAGGGCCCCCTCTCTTCAACTGAAGCCTCATCCGCTTGCTCGATATAAACTCTTTGAAATCGTCTTCCTTAGGGGAAGCAAGAACGTCCACAAGATTCTCCTCCTTGTTCTCCACTAGGAGAGGAGAGGTTTCTCAATCTTCAACTTCTATCCTAGCAACAAACACTCCAGAGTCAGCATCTCATAGTTTAAAAGGGCTTCCACCCAAGTGCATTGATCTTTGGCTTTGTAGAGATCCAACTGAACGAACGAACCTCGAATGATAAAAAGACTGTGGGTTCTTTAACCCCATAAGGGGCTTCCCATTGGCATCTGGCAGTACGGGCATTAAGTCTTTATTCAAGAACTCTATAAAAAAATACTTGTACATCCAACCCTTGTTGATGGTCTCTTTGTAGAAAAATTCCTAGTTGGATTATGATTTGGTCTGCAAAAAAAACTATCCCTTGGTGGGCCCCCCGCAAGCGCATCTCTTAAGAAGAACATCGATGCCAAGATTTTGAAGTCAAAGTGAAGACAACAGAAACTTAGTAGCGATATCACTACCACCACCAAGCGCCAAGCATTGGAAATCAACATCGTTGGAAAAATGCTCCAACCGACCAAAATCTGGGTTCGCCTGTACATGACACCTTCAAGCCGTACTTGACCCACTATTTGTATATTGGGACATAGGTGCCCGATACCCTGTTAGTCCTGTCCTCATCCATAGCCAACCAAAGGGCATAATAGTCTCTTAACAGCATGTCGCTCTGTATGCTCTGAATTTCCTCATTTGTCATGAGGCTTCTAATGTTGTTAATACTTGGCTAAGCGTGGAATGATTTACCATTCACCATTTTTGACTGTGTGATTATCGCTTTGGGATTTTGAAGGAAGCAGCTTGCGAATCACCTTTCTGATCAAAAGTAAAAATTGTCCAAAAACACAGACACGATAGTGCACGAACCTATTAGATGCCATGTCTTACAAAGCATGTCAAATATGCTTTGTGGAAATCGAAATGGCAAGTGTCGCATTTAATGCGGCGTGCTAACATCTTCTCAAATTCTTATCTATTTAATGCTACTCTTGAAACCTTCCTACGCAACAACATCAGAAGTCGGGGGCAAGTCATGAAATATAAACCAAAGGCCTATTATCGCGAGACTTAGAACTTTTCGAATCCACAGCTCATTGGACACAACACGATTAGAAGCATGTCGTCAATATGAGATTTATCCCTCAGATGGGTAGACATGACCCATTCTCTCGGTATACGCTGACTGGCTCCCTCTCAGTAACTGCTTGATCAGTCCTCAAATCTGCTTGGTGTTCCACAACCCTGCTCAACTAAAGACAATATACATTTCCCCTTAGAGCATAGAGTCAACCTCTCATAATAGGAAATGAAACCTTTGACTGTTGTCGATAAGAAAAAGAATCTTTTATGATTTGGATCTCCTTGAGTAATAGTATTTCAAATTTTTGGGAATCTCTCACTACGATCTCTGTAATCTCGGGATATCTTCATAAAGAAACTAGGGTTTTAACACCCCGAAAGCATATGAAACTTATGCAAGTAGACTATATATACCTCATGAACCCTGTCGACCAAATAAGTCCTCTTTCTCTCTAAACTCACACAGAGCACACCATGGCAAAATAGAGTTCTCTTTCAATTTGTTTCTTCCTCTTCAAAAATCACTTTCTGAATTGAGCATTAGATTCTCTCCCATCGGTGCACCCTCCCGTGATTTTTTACATGTCTTATTTATCAAGATCGACAGACGACTATCCGACCTGTTCAAGTTAGTAGAGTTATTATTTGTGGAGTGAGATCCACCTCCAACGCTATGCCTATTAGAGGTGTTACAAAGGTGGTTGTAGATCACATAGCGACGGAACAAATAACTTATTAGTGTCACTGAACCATCATATTTTTGTAGTGACATTTATTTTTCTTGTTGTTCAAATATATCAATTCAATTGAATTCTAAATTTAACTTTTCAGTTTTGAATATGAGATTTCATCAACGATGTTCATATTTCATTTCATTTCAGATAAACTAAATTTATTTTTTGTTTGGAGGGACAAAGAAATTATTATGTTTTAGTGCTAGATATCTAGTATGAGAGCATGTTTAGGACAGATTTTTTTCTCCATATCTTTTCCTTTAAAGGAGAAGTAAAAAATAATTACTTTTAAAAAAAAGTTAGAAATTGTTTGGTTTTTTATTTTTAAAATAAAGTTAAAACTTAATGTTTTTTTTTTATTTTTAAAATAAAATTAAAAGTTAAACATTAAAGGGTATATTTGAAATTTTGTATCATTTAAGTGAGGATATTAATAGAATAAAAACAATTATGTGAAGGTATAAATGGAATTAGAAAAACACAAAATAGCTGGAGTATTAAAAAAAAGAGAGAGAAGCAAAAGCTTATCCCGTGAGTTTTTTCTTAAAAACTCATTTTTGAATTTTTCTTTATAAAAAAAAACTCATTTTTTATAAGATTTTAAAAAATAGTGTTTGTTAGAGTTTCTTTCTAAAAAAAAAAAAAAAAAAACCTACCAAATAAACACTTAATAATGATATGGCAAAACCGGCAATGCCCCCTCATGTAAACTGTATCCATTACGAATTTAGCATGTAATTTCATTTCCCATGCCTTCCACCAAGATCATGCCCTCAGAAACCGACTTGTTAACGTTTTCCCCCTCCCAATATTTCTCAAGGCACAAGCTGTGCACGGAGTCTAGATGATGTAGCTGGTTACACGCTAGTCTCACGCTCTAGAGATCCTTGGTTTGAATCTGAGCTGAGCTCAAGCGTCAGGAATATTTGGTTTGGTTTGGTTTCTTTAAACATAAATAAAATACTATTTCTATTGGCTGTCCCCTTCAAGACGCGTGATCCGTAGCCCATTTGCACAGCACAGCTCAAGTCAAGTCTTCCCTCAACTTGGTACTAAAATTTTGCTTAGGACAACACTTAGGTAGCTTCCGTCGGGTCCTCAACTCAATAGGAGGAAGGGAGGCAGGCAGGCAGGCAGGCAGGCACAGAGAGAGAGAGAGAGAGATGGCACCATTAAACAAAGTTCAAGCTCCATCTTCCCAACATCTCCTCCACCCCATGCACCCCAAACACCCTCTCCTAAAAATCTACTCCTCCAAAGAATTTGAATGTGATGGCTGCAAAGCCCTTGGCTCTGGTACCCGCTACCGCTGCGACCCCTGCTGCTTCGACCTCCACACCCTTTGCGCCACGTGTCCCTCCACTCTTTCTTCTCATCTCCACCCTAATCACTCTCTGACGCTCGTCAATATCTCCAACTCCAAGCACCGTTGCGACCTCTGCAGGGACGAGGTCGATGGCCTCTTCTACACGTGCCGCGCATGTGACTTCGACGTCCACCCTCTCTGCACTGAACTCCCGGCTCACGTGCAGCACGTGACCCACCCTCACCATGTGCTCAAGCTTGAAGAACATGCTATTCCTGGCTGGTGCTTAGTTTGTCGTCACACGTGCAGATCATGGAGATACAGATGTGGCACATGCGGGGTCGATATTCATCTTGAGTGTCTGCTGGTTTCTCCGGAAACCACCACGAAATCCACCATGGTGCCACCATCTCCACCACCGTGGGGTCAACCACCAGCTTCACCATATCCATATGGTTATAACAACGGTTACCGTTATGGTTATGGTTATGGTTACGGTTATGGTTATCCTATGAGTGTTCCTTATGGGTACAATTATAATCCTAACACTGTTGTTGTGCCATCAAATGGAAGAAAGAGGAAGTTGATATATAAGGTTCTGGGTATGGTCGCTCTAAGAGTCGCTGTTGGTGCCATAGGGATTCCTCCAATCTTTTGATGTTGCTTGGTGCAAATATCGAGTCTGATTACTTTTACGAATTATGACAGTCTTTTACCCTTCAAAACAACAACTAAAGATGCTGCTAGTGGTGCCTTCTTGATAATTAACGATCTTGTGCAATGTGATTTGTATTTGTTTGATATCAATTGTAATACAAGTTTCACTACTTTGTGATTATGAATCATTTGAATGCTCTCGTGTAATTTTGGATTCTTGTTTGTCCCTAGTTTGGTTAATTAGACTTATTTCATATGGTCGCTTTTTAGAGGTTTCATTTGCTATGAAATATCTGATTCGAGTTATAATTATAATTTTTGAAACAAACATGTTATCACGATTCTACCTAAATGTTAGCGAGCAACAAAATAACTCAAACGCCATGCACTCACTTTTGCAAGCAAATTCTATTAATGAATTTTCATAGTTGAGTTTTTTTATTTTATAAATATTGAACAACTTTGTGTAATTTCAAATTTTACAAAAATCAAGTGAATTTATAGAGAATTGTGATAGATGACTAACAACGCTTTACTCCATAACACTTGTTATGTTTTTTGGGGTTAAGAACAACTTGCTTGTTAATGATTTTTACACATAATTGTTAATCAAGCTTTAGTTTTGAAGGCTTCCTCTCAATTGGGCCAGGCATTTGGCTCTCAAGCTCTCATTGCATCATATATATATATATATATATATATATATATATATATATATATATATATATATATATATATATATATGACTCAAAAATATTAAAAAACTTAGAATTGAGTAAGAAAGATTCTTGTCCATCAAAAATAAAATAAAATAAAATAAGAAAAAGGAGTAGTTGATATGTAATTGTCCCTCTAGTTGTAGGGAAAATGCCCTTTTCTTTTATGCAATATATTACACCAATAAGAAAGGCATCTTTTTTTGTTTGTCAATTCTCCAACGGATTTCCTTAAGAAAAAGTCTTCATTTGACATTATCATCGGCTTTAATTGTTTATTCATCGCGGCATTGTCTCAACATCTTGGTTGAATGCTTCTGTTAAGGCATTTTATTTTTATTTTATTTTTTTTAATAGATGTATTTTTTTAATAAAAGCTCACACTACAAAATAAAAACTCTATATAGACGGATGAAAACTGTTTGCAAAACCCATAAAAACCGTCAGCAGAACCTTCTCCAATGGATGAACCTTCAGTTAGCTATACACATGTTGGGATAGATCTATACCGATAGTTATGGTAACCGTTGAAACATATCTTGATATATACTGATAGTTAGAAAATCATTGATAAAAGTTACAGACTTTTATTGTTGATTATACAAGTGTTAAAAAATATTACATTTTGTATCGTTGGTTAATACATGTTAGTATAAATTATTGTCTTGTATCGTTGGTTGTTTTGTGTTACTATAAATTACTGTCATGTATCATCGGTTACCAAATATGTTGCTATAAGTTATTGTCTTGTATCATCGGTTACCAAATATGTTGCTATAAGTTACTGTTTTGTATTGTCAGTTATCAAATATGTTACTATAAGTTATTGTTTTGTATTATCGATTATCATATGTTACTATAAATTACTATCTTGTATCGTCGATTACCAAATATATTAGTATAAGTTATTATTTTGTATCGTCGGTTACCATATATTGCTATAAGTTACTGTCTTATATAGTTTATTACCAAATATGTTACTATAAATTATTGTCTTGTATCGTTGGTTACCATATGTTACCATAAGTTATTTTCTTATATCGTCAGTTACCAAATATGTTACTATAAATTATTGTTTTATATCACCGGTTATCATATACATTTCTATAAGTTACTATGTTATATCGTCAGTTACCACATATGTTACTATAAGTTATTATTTTGTATTATCGGTTACTATAAAAGTTAAGAAACTTAAGTACCTCTTATTGTCAGTTAGACGAGTATTAGAAAGTGTTAGAAAATATTGTCCTATATCGTCGATTCAACAAGTGTTAAAGAAAAATTACTTTTATTGTCGATCAGTAGGTAAAGTTACCATCTTATATTGTGGGTTACCACAAATCTGTTTTGTATGTTTTGTGTCGTTGATTACATATGTTAATATAAGTTACTATCTTGTCTTGTATCATCAACTATCATAAGTGTTAGGAAAATATAGTGAGAAAATATTGTTAAGAAAATGTATGAAAATATATGTCTTTTATTTACGATTACATAAATATATAATCCACGGTTATTTGTTTATTATAATACCAAATTCACCATCAATATATCTTTCACCATCCTTACAAATGTTACATTACAATCCAAGATAACAACCAAAGATGAAAATGTTACACTACAACTCAAGATAACAATCAAAGATAAACGTAATATAAGATATTAATAATATTAATGACAAAGGAAAAAATACATACAAATACATTAGTAACATCTCGGATGGTTAGATTTCTTTAGATCCACCTGAATTTTCATCTGAACAAAGTAATGAAACAGTGAGATTAAACATTACAAGAGAGTTTCAGTAACCTTGAGTAAGAGTTTTGGATAGGTATGGATGCCGAAAGTATAATATATATTTTGGTTGAGTGAGAGTTTTTGTTGATTATAAATTATAGATTATGGGAAATGAGAAATAAGGTTATATGTTTCGATGGATTTTGAAAGTTTTGAGAGGATGAGAAGATAATGGATTTTGAGACATTTGATTGGAGAAAAAGAGAGCTTTCAAGGGAATGAGAAGCAATGAGAGAGCTTTGATGGTTTTAAGGGATGTTGACAATCGTATTTTCACAACCAATTTCAAAACCCGCCTCTTTTTAAAATTTTGTCTTCCGCCCTACACTTTTACTTTTAAATGCTAGTTCCTACATATATTTTTAGTTTTAAATTGTTAAAAACTTACTACATGCCACGAAAATAATCTAAAATTGGTTCATTTTCTACCACATTATCAATCCAAATTGGACAAATTATATATAATTTATATAGACGGTATGGTTAGCTAAACAGTAAAAACGGTCATATATTGACTATTTTCAAACTGTCCAAAAAAATTTTTATATTTACTGACCATAAATAATAACAGTGAAAATTTAACATTGTTTTTTATAAACGGTTATCCAACTTTTATTGACGATTGTTAAACTTTTCCTAACGAATAATATTATACCATCGTAAAATATATACATTTTTTAACGGTTTCGTCACAAGTGTTGTTATACGTCATAAAAAACGGTCGCTATATGTCACTGCTTATAAATGCTACCGTCATCTCAATGCTTTAATTTTGTAGTGTCGGATTATATTTGATCTTAAAATTTAAATATTTTTTTAATACAATCGGTTTCAGATCTGAATAAACGAATAGAATTGTGATAAATTAAAAAACAATGTAAAAATTTTGTTAATACTATAAGAGACCAATATATTATTTTATAAAGAAAAAATTCATCCAATGTTAATACGAGTAAACTTCGAAAAAAAGATATATATCAGAAGAAAAATCTCGATGTAAATAAAATAGCATTTTTGGCTCTTTGAAAATAGAAATTTCACAAAATCACAAGTCCTAATTAAAATTTTTTTAAAAAAATTACCCAAGAAAGCATAGGAATAGGAAAGAGACTGAATTATCCCTCATGTGCCTCAACAAGGTAAGTGGCCCCAGATAGAATTTGGAATGAAAGCACAATGCTGCAAATCTGAAAAAGAGAAAAAAACAAGAACTAAAAATCTGTTGCAGCCAAAGATTGCCACTTCCACTTGGGGGGAATACATTTCCTAAGAAGCCTTTGGTTTCTCTTCTATAAAAATATTTATGATTTATCTTATTTTTTATTGTAATATATAATCTATTGGGAGCACTAAAAACCTTAATATATAAAAGTATGATTTTTAATATCGAAGTAACTTTTATAATTTAGTATTGGATCGAAATTAATAAATCATATAAAAATTAATAAATAGATTTAAGAAATGTATACAAATGCTCATCCAATAGATTAGACAACTATGGGGCCAACCCCGGAGACTTTACCTTCTTTACTTGGCACTGGTCCTGCCCATCGAGGCTTACACACCCACAAATTTATAGAAGTTTAATCTTTTTTAGTTAGAAACATATAAATATCAAATATCGATAATTTATTTTAAAAAAAAAATTAAAATTAATTTTTGGATTAGTTGACGTGTTTTAGTTGTCGTTCTTTTAAAATTTCTTTATCTTGCCTCTTTTTTCTTCTTCAAAATCACATAATTCTCAACAACAAATGGTTTGATTAGGATCAATTGCACCTTTTTTTCCTAAAGGAATTATAAATCTTAAAAAAATTAAGAAAAAGAAATCGAGATAAGATCAATGACGACAATCAATCCAAACACCTTCCATAACATCAATTTCGCCTTCCTTTTCTCTTCAATTTGATCGATAGGAGAAGAAAGGAGACAAGGGGTAGTGCAGAGAAGAGAGTAGAGGGAGAGGGAGAAGGAGAGAAATAGATAAATCAAAGAAATTTTCTAAGGTGAAATTGAGGAATTGATGTGAAATTGATTTGCGCCTTCTTCGGATGAAATTGGAGGTGCAAACAAGAAAACGAAGGAAATAGTCCGAGATCTCACGAACCATGGCTCGACCCACCCAAACTAGGGCTGTCATGACATTGGGATCGAGCCTCTCGATATTCGACTCAAGTATTAATTAGGTGAGTACAACTTAAAAATATTATTTTTTGTTTATCTTAAAAATTATTTTAAAAAATAAATTTATTGCGACAAAATTGGATTTGGGCTTGAACTCGATACTGAACCATTCGATATGCAGCTCAAATCGAGCTTCGATCGGCGCGTGAACTATCCGAATATCATAAGATGCCTAACCCAAACTAATGGACTCCTGAACGGCTCACTCTGACCGTAGCAGTTAGTTTAAACGCGCGTTAATGCGTATGGGACTACCATTCACCTGCTAAATCGACTTCTACTGGAAACTGCGAAGTCTCTCTCTCTCTCCCCTTTCTTCTGAAGTACGAATCGGTAAAAACTGGTGTGTACCTTTATTAGGGTTCGGGCTTTTCTTCGCTCTCTGATTTCAATTCGTTCAAAACCCAAAAAAAGAAACTTTTTCTGAATTCAGTTCTCTCTCTCTTTTCCATGGACGAGTCCTATGCAAGTCTTCCAACAAGTCATTTGCTGGGTTCAGTTCCGGTAACATTTCTTTCCCTAATTAGAAAACTTAATTCTGTGATAAATTTAATTTTTCTCATTGGAAGAAACGATCAAAGATTGTCTTTCTTTGGTGCTGTTGTTAATCTTGTTCTGATGAATGGTTGATGGTTTTGAGTCTTATGATATGAATCTTTTTGTGTGTTATCGATTGAAACAAATAATGATTAGATTAATAAATTTGTATTATCGACTTTACAGTTTACTAATCGTGTTTCATTTTAGGAAATATTTTAATGGGCTAATCCAAAATGTGGCTTCAATTGCATATTTATTGTAGCTTCTGCGTTAAGGGGAATTTCCCAAATTAATCTCGAATTTGTGCTCAGTATCGGCTAGTTCGGCTGGTAAAAACCCTTGAGGTGGTATCATCAGAAGGTGGATTCAATAGGTTTGGAGGGAGTTCTGGGGCAAGGGTTATGAGTTGGTGGAGAGTGGAGAGCCATCGTGCGTGTTTCTTCTCCCGAAAAGAACTAAGAAGTTGGTCAGTATCGGCTAGTTCAGCTGTTAAAAGCCCTTGGAGGTGGTATCCACAGATGTTGGATTCAATAGGTTTACGTGTTGGTGGAGAGTGGAGAGCCATTGTACTAGTTCAATCACCTTTGCCCCTGCTGCCCCACCTCAATAGCAGAAAGAAAAAAAGAAGTCTAATTCTGGTCTGATTAGGTTAAGAATCCCAATTTTGTGTTCATATAGAATCTTGGTACTTAATGCTTCTGTTTCAACTTCCTTTTTAATGACCAATGGAATCGTGCCATGTTGGACTTGTTATTTGGGTCATTGAATTTTAATTCCAAATAGCATTACTTTTCTTTGATTGTGATCACTATTCTCCGACATCTTGAACTGGATTTTAATTTATGAGTTTCTATTTGTGCACAGGCTGTTGAGAATGAAGAAAACAACACAAGTACCCATGAAGGTATTGGGTATTTCTCTTAATTGTGTTTTAAGCATTGAAGTGTTCTTGGCTATGTCTGATTTAATTATAAATAGATTTTCACTCTTGCATAAATTTTTTTGTGCAGTCCCTGTAGCAAATCTTCAAATATTTCCTCCAAACAATGTAGGAGGAGACAAAGGGCGAGGATATCAAACTCTTGGAGGTCCAAGTGGTGGTATGGTTCATGATCTTTTTTATGATTCAAGTTGTTGGTTACCTATTTCATTCCGTTCTTATTCTTGTTACGTCGCACTTAGTTGTTAGGTACTTACATAGCAATTATGTTGTTGAAGGCAATGGATTTACATTTTATCTATTTATTAGACACGAGTATGGTTTGGTGGTGTTTTCTTCTTCCTCTGATGGTTTCACTAAAAAGGATTTGAGAAAATTATTATTTTTGGCTCCATTGAGCTAGACTACCATTTTGTGAGTCTCTGCAGCCGATCAATTACTTTAACTGTTCCTAATGGTTCTGCCTCATTGAAGAGGTTAATTTTCTCAGTTGATAACAGTTTTGGGTAAATGCTCTACAAGCGTTGGAGATCTTGCTTGTCAGAGGTTCCTATTATCATAACTGTTGCTGGTTGAAGATAATTCCTGTGAGAGATTCCTATCTGACTATCCCTACTGGTTTGTTGAAGTTACATTCCATTTGGCACCATTTTTGTGTTTCCTCTGTGTATGTATGGCATGTCCCCATATTTTTTATTTATTTATTTTTTTTGTCTCTCCCTGTTTGAAACTGTAACTTCTTAATAAGTGTTCATCATTGATGAGAAAATTCTTTTTCAAGTATCCTTCGTATTTTTAAAGGGATCATTTTTTAGCTTTTGCTGAGAAAGAACAATTGATAGATAGCCCTTTAGAGCCTAGCATGGAGTTTCTGGTATGGTATTGTTCATACGACACACTTGTAGAGTGGTTTTCTTTGGAAAGAGACTACTTTGCATTGTGCTTTTCTTTTTGATCACCTGGGTCGTGTGAGACATTATTGGACTGTTTTGGTTAGTTTATATCTTTGTATATATATGACTTGAAATGGGTTGATCCTGGAAGTGTTATTGTAACTTCCCAAGAAAATACTTTGTTCATACGACACACTTGTATAGTGGTTTTCCTTGGAAAGAGACTACTTTGCATTGTGCTTTTCTTCTTGATCACCTGGGTCGTGTGAGACGTTATTGGACTGTTTTGGTTAGTTTATATCTTTGTATATATATGACTTGAAATGGGTTGATCCTGGAAGTGTTCTTGTAACTTCCCAAGAAAATACTTTGATTTTGATGCAACATTAAAAGAAAAAGCTCAACTTATTTTGTTCTGTCTAATCTGCAAGCTTACTAACAGCAACATAAGATTGGCAATTTATTCTCTTGCTACTAAATAACTTTTTCACCCGTGATACATGCAGATGGAGATGGACCTGGACAACAACCAACAAGCACTTCAAGCGGGGTTTTTAACATCTCATCATACACGCAATATTTCAATGTGGATACAGATGTTGTCCTGAACAGGATAATATCTTCTATAAATCCCGTCAGTGGAGACTTCTTCAGCAAGATTGATAGTAATCCAGACCTGTGAGTATTGATACCTCTGCCACCCTATCTATTTTGGTGGAATTCAAATATTTGCGTAATTTTGATTTTAGTGATTAAATGCTTTCCACACCTTCCAGTGCTTTGAGGAATGTTGCGCTTTAAAATTCACATAGACTTGGAGTTCTATTAATCAGGAAAAGATTTGCGGGACAGGAGCAACCGAAGTTAGAAAAGGAAAATAAACATGGACCTAAGATGGTTAATTTATAGTCTTGAGGTTGATTGCTTTGGTGTTTGTAAGGAGAAAATACATATATCGGCATATCAGCAAATATGAGGAAATATGTGTTGCTGTTTAGAGGATAGGAGAGAGAATTAAGATAGTAGAAGCTGGATTATTCTCTCTTGCTTTTCTCCTGGGCCTTAGTAATTCTAGTTTAAGTCAACTTTTTGTTGTTCAACGGTTTGAACATGACATAAGAGGCTGAGTAGTTCATCAGTTAGGAGATTAATAATCAACACAGATGGTGTTGGTGAACCTGTATAATTAAATATTTTATATTTATATATATATATATATATATATATATATATATATATATATATATATTAAAAAAAGACTGAACAATGAGGCAAGAAAATTTGTAGTTTACCGTGGTTTTTCCCTTTTTTGGGCTGGCCGGGCATCGGAGGGGGGGGGTAAGGCTGAGTAGTTCATCAGTTAGGAGATTAATAATCAACATAGATGGTGTTGGTGAACCTGGATAATTAAAAATATGCATATTAAAAAAAGACAGTGTACAATGAGGCAAGAAAATTTGTAGTTTACAGTGGTTTTTCCCCTTTTCTTTTTGTTGGGGGGGTCGGCTTTCACATGGAGCTGACATTCTGTTTGCTGCATCTTCAGCCATGCCTCTTGTTTCTAATACTTTTTTCATTTGTTTGTGTCAACTCTGCTGTCTAGTTATGGGCTTGTTTGGATTTCCACAACTTTGATATTTGTCATTGCTGCTTTTGGAAACTGTGCCACCTACCTGATGGATAAATCTAGTGACAGCGGCACAACATGGAGTTTCGATGTCAATTATTTTAGTGTTGCTGCATGTACAATCTACATCTATGCTCTAGCAGTGCCACTGGCATTTTACTTCTTACTACAGTATTTTGGTTCAAGAGCCAGTCTTACTCACTTCTGGTGCATGTGGGGATATTCACTATTCATTTTTATCCCAACTTCTGTAAGTATTACCTTCTCTTTGGTGTTATTTTAGTTCTATGAGAATATTCTTGTTACCTTTGAAGCTGTGCGTTCTTTTAATGTGAATTCTTTTGGAGTATACTTGGAATAAGCTAAAACAGGAAAGTTTGAAGAAATTAAATGGCTTGCTATTTACAAAGTATGGGTGGAGATAGGGCAAATGGTGCTTGGCTCTTTAGTGATTGCTTTACTTAGTTGCCTGAAACTTCTGGAGCTAAAATTTGAGGATCGCATGTTTGTTGATAATGTTTGTTATTCTATGTGAATTCTTCTTAGTATATATGGGAAGGGAGAAACAGGAAACCTTGAAGAAATTAAATGTCTTGCTGTTTGTTTAGATCTGTCCTAATGTGTGAGCTGTCCCCAACTGACCTATAGTGTTTAGATCTGTCCCTAATGACCACTGCTTGTGTGAGCTGCCATGAATACTGTGGTTGCCTAGTGTGCGTGTTTTTTTCTTTTCTTTTTTTTTTTCCTTAATAACTTTGTATACATTCAAACTCCTGAGCTTTTATGTAAAATCATTACTACTATATCGACATCTAATGCTTTCTCATTTCTACAGCTTCTCTTAGTTATCCCGCTTGAATTTCTGCGTTGGCTTATTATAATACTCCTAGGTGGCGCATCGGGTTGTTTTGTCGCACTGAACCTTAGGTCTTATATTGATGGCAATGATCTTATGGTGGTCTGTACTGCTGCATTCCTTTTGCAAATGGTGCTGGCCCTCTTCATCAAAGTATGGTTCTTCCCATAAAAAGGTCATCTGTCACGGGTTATCTGTGAGATAAATTCTCTATTTCTTTAAGGGTTCATGGAACCCTCAGAAGACAATATATTAGCCTTGATGGAGCTACTTCGAAGACAAAGTTTTACGACCTGGATTTACACACTGAATTTTACCATAGAAAACTGTGATTTTGTATGTTCAATGAGGAATAATTTTTAGGTGAAGTCTCTTACAGAGCCAACTTACCTTAGTGGCTTAAACTTTTGTGAGTCTACTGATTTTGAGAGGCCAATATCATAGAAAGCACAGAGAATCAGTTTTTTCTTTTTCTTTTTTGAGCTGAAGATTTTCTAAACTTGCATTTGGTGACTTGGTTGTGTAAATACAAAGTGTCATTATTGGATATTGTATGTACTGTGTGTGATTTTTGCAGTTTTTGGATCCTAATAGAAATATCGTAACGTGAAGCATATGCTTCAATTCTTAGCTCGCTTGCTCTCTCTCTCTCTCTCTCTCTAATTTGTGAACTTGATATTCAACAACTTAAAGAGGTAAGAACAAGATCTCTAGCAGTGGGTATCTTTTCAATGGAAGATTGATCTTTGGCTGCCTCCAGCAGAAGAATAAGCTTCTTGCCTCCCGACTGGCAACTTGCAATATGGTATTTAATTTGGATCATCTCTTTTTCATGGGTTGGTCTGTGCTCTGTGGTGCCTGAATGTGACTTGTGCAGCCTCTATTATTAAAATAATGATTTTCCTTTTCGTTGTCATTTTTTCTATCTTAACCATAAACTTTATTTTTTTATGACAAATTATTCTAAGGATAATTTCAACAAATCTTTAATTACTGGTGTTGCAGAATTCTGAATTGTTGCCTAATCAGTCACTTGATGGTGAAAGAAAAAAGAAAATGTCCAAGGAATGTATAAATTTTTTGAAGTGACAGTTTATGTTAGTAAAAAGATTATTATTCTTTTTATAAAACATTGGCTTTCGATAATTACGTTTAATTCAACTAAATTTGGTTCGAACAGAGTTAGACCTTAAAAGGGACAAAGTTCTCCCAATCTCTATTTTCGCCGCCGCGTATGATGTGTCATTTTTGGATTCATGGATATTGATAATCATATCATTTTATGACCAACATGAGTGAGTCATTATTGATGAGAAGACAATAATATCAATATGGAAAACATATTATAAGAAAGAAACAATAATAAATATCCACATATTTATCTTTCTCCTACGAGTATTACCTTGAATAACGACAGGGATTCCAGCATAAGCAGCATATACTGCAGCTTTCCCTTTGGTAGTCATGCCACCTCTTCACCCTTGACTAGTCATCAAAAGTAATTTCTCCTTGATGTATGGATTAATTTTGAGTTTGGATCACCTGGAGGGCCACTGTAGAAACCCTCAACATCTCTCAACAGGATGAGAAGATCGGCCCTCAGTTCCACAGCCAGAAGAGCTGCCAAGCTATCATCATCCCTGAAGATGCCCGAAGAATCCTGGTAAGACAGAGACAATGAGATAAATAAACACACTGAAAACCAAAATGGCCCCGAAAATATAAACAAATGAATTGGGAACTACAACTGAAGATAAAGCATGCATCTCAGCTATATGAGATGCATCTATGAGGTTTCTGCAGATCAAATGCATTAACCAGAGAAAATTAAGTCCATTCGGATCACAAGGTATTGTATAATTCATAATCAAGAGATGAAGCAAGAAGGAAAGTCCGTGGTCAGCTCTATCTTGATAAGACTAAAGATTTTGCACCATCTTGAAATTAGTGGCCAAAAATTGCTTCTCATTGTGGCAAGCATGGATTAGGTTTAGCCTCACAAGGTAACTGGACCCACATAAAACATGAACCTTTTTTCGGGATAAATTATCGGTATCAGTAATCATATTAGACTAAATTCAAGTCAAATCGGTTAAATTTTTAATAGCAGAACTCTCTTAACGTTTGTTTTGTTTTATGTACAAAAATCGAATCTGAGACAAGAAGATTTAGTGTCCAGCTATTGAACAAATAAGACGATTGTACAATATGAACCAAGTAAAAAGAAACACTTTTTAGTGCCTTAAATATACTTAGATGAGAAGCAGAATTAAATAATAAGAACAGTATTTGCCAAATGAAAATAAAGAAATGCTAAACATCAAAATGCAGAAAGAAATTAAATTGATGACACGACCTCTAATACCGGGAATATTTTTAGTATAAACCAGTAAGATGTAACAGCATTAAGAACAGTATCTGGTGACAAATAGTATAAACTAGCAAGATGCAGAAGACTGAACTTCACCCACACCCAGTAGCTGGGAATGCAATATTGTGGCCCTTGGTTACAGTTCCACATATGACATAACACGCGGGTACAGACCCAGTTGCCAAATTTCAGAGAGATTAAGATTTAAACACTCAATCAGAATAGGCAGAAAGAAAGAGAAAAACACCTGCTATGTGCTAATTTCCGACATCTAAGCCTTTGGCGGCCTGCACCCACAGCAACTGATGTTACCAATATAACCTCATAGTCTTTAGAGTTGAACTCTTTGGTCTGCAATTCATCAAGAATTGCAGGTGTTGAGGTCGAAGCCGCCGGTGTCCCAGCGGTAGCGGAGAGGGTGTTTGGGTGCATGGCGTGGTGGAGATGTTGGTGGAGATGGAACTTGCACTTTGTTCAATGGTGCCTCTCTCTCTCTCTCTCTCCCCCTCCCTCCCTCCCCTAGTGTGAAATGTAATTCGGGGTTTGTCCAAAACCAGGGTAATTTGGTTGGGTGTGTCTAAATTTCTGGAAAGAGACAAATGTGAACACATTCAAGGGGAAGTTCTTGCTACCTGATTTTGCTACTCACTTGGGGAGTTTTTCATATTAAAAAAAATGATCCAAAAACTAGAAGATTTTGCATTTCTAGTTTGAGTAAATCATGATATGTATCAAACCCACGCATCTCGCAAAGTAGTGAATTTTATCATTTCTTCAAACTTAACCATGTCCCCAAACTACAACGCTGCAGCTGTTATATTCAATATTTACCAATGAGTTGTCAATGTTAACATACATATGGTAAAAAAGAAAATATTTTTTGATTTCTCTTCTTTTAAATTGAGGGACAGAGAAAATTTAACATTGTAATGCCTAAACCCTCCACATAAAGTAAATTATTAGGGACTATATAATATACTGATTTTAATTATTTTTATTAATAATTTATAAAACAAAATGCTACTATAAAGTGATATCAATAATCATATTGAATTCAACTAAATCTGATTCGAATTGAGTTGAACCTTGGAATCTATTTGGGAGTTTAGGAAGAAAAAAAAAAGAAAAAAAAATGACAACTTTAAAAAGGAAAAGAAAAAAAAAACAAGAGATACATATTTTATTTAAGGGTTTAATGAAAAAAAGGAAAAGATTTTTTTTTTTATTTGAGAATCGGAGAAATTTGGAAAGAAAAGATTTATAACAATGCAACTTTACATATTTACTCGCTTAGAATTTTGGAAAGAGTTGAAGAGATTTGGAAAATATTGTTGGGAATGGGGGACCATGGCATGGAGCTCGTTGGAGGAAAACAAGTGCAGTTCTCTTGGCATGTCTCTGGCCACGCTAGGTTGGGTTTGTTTCCTCCTCCTTAAAGGGACCCACCAGTTGGTTCTGTAGCTTCCTTGAGTGGACCCCACCACTCTACTTTGTTGAATTCTGAAATTTTCGAGTGAAAATATACCCATACCGACTTAAGAACTCAGTCAACCGATCTTAGTCGGTCGACCGGCTGGAAGATCTAGCCGACCAAGCAGGCCACAAAGCAAGGTTGCTCGGTCGACCAAGGTGAAAACTTCGTATTTAAGAGAGAAAACTTCTTAAAAGGTCCAATGGGATATATGGGTCAATATTTGTTTTGTATTAATAAGAATAGATTTTTCATATTAAAAAATTATTTTACTAACAAAATTGTTTCCATCCTTTTCTTTCTAATTTTGAGTGGAAATATTTTAATCTTTTTCGTCCAAATTACTTCAAGTCCTTATTTAACTCCAAATGAAAGAAAGTAAGACACTTTCCTTTAAAACTCTTTTTTTTTTATTCTTTTCTGTTCATTTCTCTCCATCCAAACGGGCTCTTGGGGTAGGTTTGGTTCGCAGAAGAGGAGAAGGAAAGGGAGAAGGAAAAGGGAAATTTTACTTCACTTGGTGGTAAATACATTTTCTTCTATTTTGTTAAGTAAGAATCAAAGAGAAAAAAATTGATAGTACTTTTCATTATTCGGTTGGAGTTGGAGTGAAAAGTGAAGAAAGAAAGGGAAGGAAATGTGTATTACTTTGTTTAAATCATGTAAAATTGAAAAAGAAGATGATAATATTGTCTACAAATTGTAACTCCAATCTGTCCACAAATGAAAGGAAATTTTTTCTTATATATATGGGATGCTATTTCACCTATTTTTTTACTTTCATCCCCTTTTTTACTTCGAACCAAATGATGGTAATTTTTTTTTATACTCCACAATTACTTCCCTTTTTCTTTTACTTATGTTTTACACTTCAAACAAACTTAATGCTAAGGGGTAAAGTTCTACACAAAACTCGAATATGAAATCTTATTTAAGAGAAATTAGTATTCGGTTACTAGACCAACTGGACGTTGATGTAATAATTTGATTTTAATAATATACTAAAATGTCTTTGATTAATTCAAATATAAAAAAGATAATATTTTATAATCCAACCAAAATCTATGGGACCACTTATAGTTTCCAAGGGTTAAAAAATTTTAAATATTGTACTATGTACTAAAATATTTTTTATTTTAATATTTTAACTTCAAAGTATGTGAAAGTGATTCAAGAAGATACATACATACATATATATATATATATATATATATATAATCTAGGAGAGACTCGAATATAAAAAATTTGGTGTTAATTGAATTATAATTTATTATCAGTGATTAAAGAATACTATTCATTTGAGCGTTGTCATAAGAGTTACTATTAAGATTAATGAAGATGATCAATATTATTACTTATTTAAAAATTCACATTACTCGTCATGTGCATGAACAACTTATTTAAAAGTTGTCCAAAGACAAACAACATTCTACTTATATGAACATTATCATCAAAGCTACTGCATTTTCAAAGTTTCAAAATGCAACTAATATTAACACATGTTTAAGAATTATCATGTGAACTATCATCTATACTAAGTTATTTATTTTATTTTTAACTTCTTAAAAGGGTATTGAGAGTTAGATTGACATTGCTATTTCGTTCGGGATCTTTTTAAAAATAAATTATCGATATCTGATAATTACATTGAATTCAATTAAATTTAATTTGAATCGAATTGAATTTTTAAACGATAAAACTTTTTTAACATTTATTCATTCTATACATAAAATTTAAATTTGAAAGATTATTTAATAGATAAAAGTATCTGACCACTTGTGATTGCATTTCAAGAGTTAAATAGAATATTTTGATTGAATATTAAATCTTTCAATATTCAATGAAGGTTTTTATTATTATCATTTTTGTTAAGTTCTAGAAAAAGTGCAAAAATGCATTGTCAACTCGATTGAAAGAACCGTGGGCGGTTTCACCTAGAACTAGAAGGATTAAATGGGATATTCCGATAATACACTTTACGTTGTATTGTACAATATACGACGTACGACCGTATTTCTCTCTTATTTTAGTAAATATAGAAAACATAATTCTAAAAAATAATAAAAATTAATTTTTTATTCGATCGAAGAAAAATTCAACTATAAATGGGAGAGGCGCAGGAGAATTAGAATTTGTGATTCGTTCGAGTTTTAGTCACGTGGGCAACCCGAATCGAAAGACATTCTGTCGTGTCGTGTCGTCGTCGTTCACTCCACCACTCCACTGCGCAGGTGTCCACTCCCCCCTTCTCCGTACGTGTCAGGTGCTGATTGGCGGGAGATATAGTCGACGGCTGAACCGGAGTGAGAAGTTAAGGTAGGAAACCCTAGAAATCGCTTTCTGAAGATTCAGTCGACGCTCCCGAGTCGCTACATTTCGCATTCAAACGTTAAAAATGGAAACTATGGATTCGACAAGAGCTTTTGTCAAGGATGTTAAGCGTGTCATTGTCAAGGTCCTCACACACACACACTCTCTCTCTCTCTCTCTCTGTGAATCCATTTACTTTTTTTTTTTGTTGTTTGTTTATATATCTGTGGCTCTCTGTTTCAGTTCGGAATTGGGATTTGGTTCTTTTAATTTTTCATTACCTGCTCCCTTTTTATCAGTTTCTTTACGTATAAGCCTGCATTTTCTGGTGTTTTTTTTTTTCTTGTTCTAAATCTGAAATTAAGTTTTGTCTCTTGGAATAATTTTGGGGGTTTAGCTGGGCGAGGGTTGAATTTATGCTGACTTAGGTTTTTAATTAGGAAAAAATTTCATTTTTGAATTTGAAGTTGGGTTTGATTCTCCTGATTCGGTTTGAATGATAGTTTTCTTGCTTGCTGATTTTGGATTCTGGTACGAAAAAGACCCTATTTTTAATTTGTCGGAGTGTTTGGAGATGTGTTTGTGGCTTAGGTTTTGATGTGATCAATGTTGGAAATGATGACCTTTAGTATCTGATACCATGTGATGTCATAATTGTGGGTGCCATTGCTGGAATCTGCAAACTTTGGTGAGACTGTTTATCTTTTATTATTATTATTATTATTATTATTATTATTATTATTATTTAATTTGCTTTAGTTGTTACAATTATATTCCAGAAGATTTGAAGAGACTAAAAGCAATTATGCATTATTTTTTTTCTATTGTATTGTAAATATATTGTATTGTTCTTTACTACTTTTGAAAATAGGAGTTTCTTTTTTTTTTAACATTCTTCTTGCATCAGATGTATTTTTCTTTTTCTATCAGAAAAAAAGGATAAAATGGATTGTTTTGTCTTTAGGAATTGATAATGTTGGAAAATTGTCTATGGTGACCAGAGGGACATACCTTTTATGTTCTATTTAGAGATCCTTAAAAGATTCCTGGTTTGATGTGTTTTACTGATCTGGAAGCTGATATTTTTGTTTGTCGGTCTCGGGTACTGAAGGTTGGAACTGCTGTTGTTACCCGCCCTGATGGAAGATTGGCAGTAGGAAGGCTTGGTGCACTTTGTGAGCAGGTAAACTAGATGTCTTGAAAAGTAGTGAAATAATGAACGCTTCATCAATGTTCTTTCCCTTTTAGACATGGTTTTTAATGCTTACAACACTTAATTCTTCATGAATTGCAGATCAAAGAGTTGAACTCTCAAGACTATGAGGTTATATTGGTAACATCAGGTGCTGTGGGTGTTGGCCGCCAACGGCTTAGATATCGGAAATTAATTCACAGCAGGTGTTTTTCTCTTTCTTTCTGCCTATTCTGGTTGAGTGTTTAAATATTCTCTCTCGGAAATTTGGCAAGTGGGTCTGGGATACCCGCTTAAATTGCATGTGTTATGCCTTAAGTGGAACTGTAACCAAGGACCACAATATTGCATTCTCAGCTACTGGATAACTAAAAATATTCCTGGTTTTAGAGGTTCAGTCTTGTGCATCTTGCAGTATATACTATTTGTCCTGTATATGTGAGATGTTTCTCTTATAAAAAATTCCATGAAAAACTGTTTAGAGGGATCCTCGCGTGTTGGTGTTTGAGATTCCTTATTAAAGCTACAATGAATATGCTTACTGATATGGTAGTTTTTGATGTGGCATAGTTTTGCTGATCTCCAGAAGCCTCAAAGTGAACTTGATGGAAAGGCCTGTGCTGCTGTTGGGCAAAATGGTCTCATGGCTCTGTATGACTCTCTGTTTAGTCAGGTGAATGTTGCAATTTGAAGTTTTTTTCTCCTTCATGTTATCTAGATGCTCATGACATGTTGTTTTAGCAGGTATTGTTTTCTTCTCTACTTGTTTTTGCAAACTAAATCTTGAATGTGATGTTCTATTCTCTCTGTGCAGCTGGATGTGTCGTCAGCTCAGCTTCTTGTAACTGATACCGATTTTAGAGATCCAGATTTCAGATTGCAACTTACTGAAACCGTGAAATCATTATTAGATTTGAAAGTTATTCCTATTTTCAATGAGAATGATGCAATAAGTACCAGAAAAGCTCCATACGAGGTTTGTTGCTCTTCTCTTTCGTTTAAAATGCTGACACTGTTTATTTAACGTTAATATTCTTTCTGCTACTTATTGGCTTGAGATATGCTATTGACCTTGATTTTCCTTGGGGCTTCATGTAGCAGCCCATGAGAAAAAATCTACTCTATTCTTTTGGACCAATCAGTGCTTTGATATTTGGCAAATCTTCTCTTTTTTAGTGGCCTTGATGTTCCGCATTTCTTTATTTTCATTTGGCAAATACTGTTCTTATTATTTAATTCTGCTGCTGAACTAAATATATTTAAGGTACTAAGAAGTGTTTCTTTTTGTTTGGTTCATGTTGTATACAGGCCCTGCCTGTTTACCCTGTGAGGTTAAACCTAATCCATGCTTGCCACAACTATTATACCGAGAAGCTATTTTTACCACTAATTTCAAGATGGCACAAAATCTTTAGTCTTATCAGGATAGAGCTGACCATGGACTTTCCTTCTTGCTTTCTCTCTTGATTATGAATTATACAATACCTTGTGATCCAAATGGACTTAATTTTTCCCTGGTTAATGTGTTTGAACTGCGGAAACCTCATAGATGCATCTCATAGGGTGCAGTAGCTGAGATGCATGCTTTATCTTCAGTTGTAGTTCCCAATTTATTTGTTCATATTTCTGGGCCATTTTGGTTTTCAGTGTGCTTATTTATCTCATTGTTGATATCTTACCAGGATTCTTCGGGTATCTTCTGGGATAATGATAGTTTGGCAGCTCTTCTGGCTTTGGAACTTGGGGCTGATCTTCTCATCCTGTTGAGTGATGTTGAGGGTCTCTACAGTGGCCCTCCAAGTGATCCAAATTCAAAATTAATCCATACTTACATCAAAGAGAAACATCTAGGAGAAATTACTTTTGGTGACAAGTCTAGGGTAGGAAGAGGTGGCATGACTGCCAAAGTGAAAGCTGCTGTATATGCTGCTTATGCTGGAATCCCTGTCGTTATTACAAGGTAATACTTATAGAAGAAAGATAATTATGTGAGACACTCATGTTTTTGTTTAGCACTTTATCATTCTAACAGTCCAACTTTGGATCTTGGACTCTTATTTTACTTAGTAGTTAGTTTTGCATTAGGGTGACCTTTTTATGTTTTAAAATCTACTTATTTTGGCATTCAGTTTAGGAAATTGTATTTAAGGCAAGTGCACTTATGAGTGTTATTATTGTACAAAACGTGTTTAGGTCTAACGATGCAATTTGGTTTGTACTTTAGTTGGTAAATAGAGTTGTGGATGTTTATTTTCCTGTTCGTAATACAGTTGTGGATGTTTATTATTGTTTTCCTTATTATAATATGTTTACTATATGGACATTATTGCCTTCTCGTCACCAATGACTCACTCATGTTGGTCATACAATGATAAGATTATCAACATTCATGCCGCCATGTTATATGCTGCAACATCTAATGCTTATGCCAATTTTGTTAGATGATTTGCTTATTTGATAAACTTGATATTGGTCTCATGTTATTGTTTTTCTCCTGTGTTATTTGAAGTGGCTTTGCCTCTAACAACATCATAAAGGTGCTTCAAGGAGACCTCGTTGGTACTCTCTTTCATCAAGATGCACACCTATTTGCCCAAGTAAAAGATATTGGTGCACGCCAAATGGCAGTTGCAGCAAGGGAATGTTCTAGAAGGCTCCAGGTAGCATTGAATTATGTTGGTGATAAGTGCTATTTATGCTCATTTATGTAGATTTTCTGCTAATTGAGGTATCTGGAAGCACAGACAGATATAGTAACACAAGACGGGCAAGGAAAATCATAAAATTGAAACATAGTATGTGACAAATCTGAAAATGATACTAACCCATCAATATAATAATTTTTTTTCTTGCAGAAAGCTGTCACTTCAAAAAATTTATATATTCTTCTGACATTTTCCCTTTTCCTTCATCATAATGATTTCAAACCTTCCAAGTGACCGATTGGGCAAAAATTTAGAATTCTGCAACACTAGTAATTAAGAATTTATTGAAATTATCCTTAGAATAATTTGCCATAAAAAAATTAAGGTTATGTTTAAGATAGGGGAAAAAAAAGACAAGGAAAAGGAAAATCATTATTTTAACAATAGAGGCTGCACAAGTAACATTCAGACACCACAGAGCACAGACCAAACCATGAAAAAAAAAAAAAAAATCCAAATAAAATACCATAGTGCAAGTTGCAAGTCGCAAGTCGCAAGTCGCAAGTCGCAAGTCGCAAGTTGGGAGACAAGAAGCTTATTCTTCTGCCGTAGGCAGTCAAAGATTGATCCTCCATTGAAAAAATAACCCGCTTGAGTTGTCTTATCTCTTTTTTAAGTTGTTGAATATCAAGTTCACAAATTTTTAAAGTTTTGATGCATACAGTCATCTCAACATACCAAGAGCATCCCGTTTGGAATGTCTTTAGTGTATAATGTTAGGTGAATGCATATTCTTTAATGTTTCTGATACTGATATTCATTTTTCGTGTTGCTTTATAGTTGAGGGGCTTCACTAGTTGGCATGTAAGATATTATTCATCTTTGGCAATTTTAGTTCTTAAGTGTCTGATGGGTAAAGCTTGCTGTCCATATAGGCCCTTTCTTCAGGAGAGAGGAGCAAAATTTTGCTGGAGATTGCAAATGCCCTCGAAGCAAATGAAGAGCAAATTCAGACTGAAAATGATGCTGATGTAGCTGTTGCACAACAGGATGGCTATGAGAAATCTTTGATAGCTCGACTTGCCTTGAAGCCTGGCAAGGAAAGGGATTGCTGCAATCTTTATCTCTGTCTTCATTAATGGCCTATCTCCGTTTTTTGATCCTTTACATGAAACTGATGTTATTTTGGCCTATCACTTTCATGCTTTGGTGCTTTTGTGTTCACAGTTCACTTGCTATTCTTCATTTATGCACTCCTTTTTTTCTAAACAGTTTTTGATTCACAGGTTAAACGCCTTGCGGATGCAGTCCGGGCGCTTGCCAACATGAAGGAACCAATTGGTGATGTACTGAAGAGAACCCAGGTAAGAAAAGGCAGTTCTGATAGTTCTCCTCTGGACTTTTGCTTATCATGATACTGCATAAACATGGGCAACTTGTGAACCTTATCTAAAAAGGAAGCATTTAACTTGCTAAGATATTATTAGAAATATCCAAACTTGTGTATCCAGGGGTGTCCAATCACCCTTGCATACTACTACACAGAAAAATAAATACATCACGTAGTTCAGTTTTATCTGGGAAGGAACAAAGAGAAAAGCAAAAAGTGAAGTTCTTTAAGCTGAGAGTCCACAGTGTGATAGAGATTCTCCTTAATATATCTCCCACTCTTTAAAATTGACCTTAAAATAGCTGTGGAAATCATAAGAATTAGTTTCTTTTATTAAACTTCTATCTCCTTTCAAGCCCATAACTTGATTCATGTTGAACCAAAAGGCACCCAAGATATATGAAACAGTGCTACAGGCTTCCGCCAACTGTCAACCACGGTAAATTGTAATCAATGATCTCCTGAGTTTGTTTCCTAGCACAACTAGCACCAACTTTCGCAATAGGACTTCTCATTCATGAGCTCACCAAAATCTCTCACAACCCATCAGGAGTTGCCCTTTGCAAGCATTGGGATCATTAGTTGTTAATGTATTACCTGTTCATTTAGCTTTGCCAATGATTTTACAGAATAGTTGTTCTTTGCCCAAATCTCCTAAGAGTTAAGCTACTTGACAAGCATGGCTAGGCTGCATCGATGCCTCCAAGACTTCAGTACCCAATTCCCCTTTTTGAGTAGGCCTCAACCACCTCCCTCCAAACATAATTTATGGAATCATTTCACCACAAGCCTGAAAGAATTTTTTCTGAATGAAACTACAATCTCTTTGCCACCATTCATGTATGGAATATGTAACAAGGTCATAAATATATGTGGAATGTTAGGCAAGGTACTCGTGATGAGCATGAATTTTCCCTCTTTAGATAGATGCATCCTGTTCCATCTTTCTAACTTCCTTCCAAATCTTGTAACACCACCATTCTCCATTGCTTTGAATGAGTAATTCATAGACATGACAAGTAACCTAAGCTAAAAACAATGTGGTAGGCAATGATTTCCCAACCTCATTCAAACCTTTCCTTGTTAGGTTTAATTCACTATTTGCTGTGTTGATTTTGAGGCCCGGCACTTCCTCAAACTTAGGAGGTTGCATAGGAATAAAGAGTTTGTTTGTTAAGTGACTGCACCAGCTACAGTGGTATCATCTGCAATCAAATGATGATTGATCCTCATTGCTGACTTTCCTCCACTATTTTTCTGGAAAGCCAATGAGCAACCCTGATTCTTTACTTTAGAGAGCGTCTTTCTTAAAGTTTCAATACCAAAATGGAGAGGAATGGTGGAACAAGTCCCCTTCCCTTACCTCCTTGCAAATGACCCCATTACTTTGTGCATGGACTTATGAACATGTAACCTCATTGGGAATTGAACCACATCAAGTGACACCCTTCCACCGGTTGCTGTATCTTAATTCAAAATTATCACTTCGAAGTGAAGCTTACGTATGTCAGTGCCAAAATGTCTACCTTTTCATATTTCCTTTTGAATTGGTTATTCATCTCTGACATTTCTGTTGATCTCTCTCATCCAGCTTGCAGCAGGACTTGTCCTGGAGAAGGTAACATCTCCCTTGGGTGTTCTGCTGATTATTTTTGAGTCTCGGCCTGATGCACTGGTCCAGGTAAGGAATCTAATTGATGCAGGCCTTTTAAGTTTTTTGAAGTGATAGTACATACTGAGTGCCTTTTGTTGCTAAGGCTTGACTATATATCTTCTCTTTACTTTCTTCTCTGTGATTTTTCTTCTCTTGTGGGTGTAAATGAGATATTATAACTTTTGTGGTAAAATTAGGTCAGGTGACCCTGTTCTGGGGGTGGATAATGAGTTTTTAGCGTGGCGTTCTAGCTCTTGCGATGAATATATATTTGTACCTAGCCTTCCAGATGCCTGGCTGTATGGCCTGCATGTGTGCTTGGGTTACAAGAGACTACCAAGTTAATCTAGTTTTCACAATCAACCATTTCTATAGCCCATGGAACTTAAACAAACAGGAAGAGGCCCCATCAAGAAAGATCATTCATAGAACCCCTATTTCCTTGTGTTATAGTACAGGGTAGCTGATGTGCGGTAAACCATTATCTTGACAGGTTGGTTGGTTGTTGTAAACTCTGGTTGTGTGCAATGGTATATGTCGAAATATAAAATTAGTTTACAAAAAGTGCAAAATAAATTGTTTCAAGCTTGGTAAGCTATATTTAAGGGCAACAGAGGATAATCATATGATTGATGATATTATCTGGACCAGATTGTGTTTGTTAACTTTGCTATCATGTATTCGAGTCCATATACTGATTGTATCTCCTTGTGTGATACGCACAGATTGCTTCATTGGCAATTCGGAGTGGAAATGGACTTCTTTTGAAAGGAGGAAAGGAGGCCAAGCGGTCTAATGCAATCTTGCACAAGGTTAGTGTACTATTATTAAATTAGTGGAATTTTCTACAATATCTATGCTGAATGTTGCTGCTTTTATGTTAAATTCTTAGGTTATTACTCAAGCTATACCAGCAAATGTCGGTAAAAAACTAATTGGACTTGTGAC
The DNA here is from genome assembly GCA_037126225.1 of Dillenia turbinata. Lineage (NCBI taxonomy): Eukaryota > Viridiplantae > Streptophyta > Magnoliopsida > Dilleniales > Dilleniaceae > Dillenia > Dillenia turbinata. Next base: position 2,836,680 of record JBAMMX010000009.1, read on the forward strand.
TTCAAGAGAGGAGATTCCTGAACTTCTGCAGGTATGTGAATTTCACTGGTGACTAATGTATTAAGTTTTTGAGGATAGTGTGTGACTTGGAATGAAGCATGAACTATGTTTTCCTTTTTCTTTTTTCCAGCTTGATGATGTTATTGATCTTGTGATTCCAAGGGGTAGCAATAAACTCGTGACTCAAATTAAGGCATCAACCAAAATTCCTGTTCTGGGTCATGCTGGTAAAATAGAATTCTATGTATATCTTATGTATTTTCGACATGTTTAAAATGGTGCCAGACTCAAAGTTATGAGAAGTAAAATGGCTGTTGGTTGTTGTGCTAAAGTTGCATCCTTTTTGGTTTTATTTATTTATTTATTTTTATTATTTTTTTTTTCCAGATGGAATTTGTCACGTTTATGTGGATAAGTCTGCCAATATAGATATGGCTAAGCGTGTTGTTGTAGATGCAAAAATAGATTATCCAGCAGCGTGTAATGCAATGGTAATTATTTCTATTTGTTGTGGCTTGGTAAATTTATTTGGGAGTTTATGATATCACATGATCATTGCTCACTATTAACTATTTGCACCTCTTGTTTTGCCTAAGGAAACACTTCTTGTACACAAGGATTTGGAGAAGAATGGCACGTTGAATGAAATTATTGTTGAGTTGGGCATCAAAGGTATGCCATTTTGGAGGAGCTTCCCCTTTTTTTTTTTGCATTTCACTATTCCTCAGCTTTTTCCCTTTTCTGACCTTTGAGGGAACAGTTTTGCTTGGGAAAAAGATGCTTTGGTGTTGCCTTTCATTGTTGTCTATTTTACAGGGGTCACTCTGTATGGAGGACCAAGGGCAAGTTCTTCCTTGAATCTTCCAGAGGCAAAGTCTTTTCATCAAGAGTATTCATCATTGTCTTGCACTGTTGAAATTGTGGATGATGTTAAAGCTGCCATTGAGCACATACATCAACATGGAAGGTACTCTCTCTCATATGAGTGTCCGTGCATGCATGCGTTTGCATTCATACCCATTCAATGCCTATGTGCACAATTCGAGATTATAAGCATGGACTATACATTAGTTCTATGCTTGAACTTATCAGTGAACATTTTCCAACCTATAGTAGTTTAGACATGTGCATTGCACCATAATAGCTTATCCCAAGATTAAATGATATCATGTTAAATATTAAGAAGTCTTATCAAAGGAGAATTGATATTGTTGTAAACCCTTTGAGAAAGAAAGAAAAATAAAAAGTACATGTGGATCAGATTTTTGTTAAATTCTTTTATACAATTTAGAAATTAGCTAACTGACGTTGAGATAAAATTTATTAATTAAGTCACTTAATTCAGCCACTAACCACTCATTAATAGGTTAAATAAATTTATTTATTAAATAATAATAATAATAATAATAATAATAATAAAGAATAACAAATTTTCTCTCATGGCTTGTGGCATTGCAGTAGGTTTTGTTTTCATATATTTAGAGAGATGATATATTTGTAAAGTATTCTCCTGAAACATTGGCAGTGCGCACACCGATTGCATCATTGCGGAAGACACTGAAGTTGCAGAGCTCTTTCTACATCAAGTTGACAGGTAATTGAATATAGTTTTCTGATTGTAAATCTACTCCCCCCCATACTTGGACTTCTATTCTCCGTTCTTTCTGAATCATGGGGTTTGATCTTAGTGCTATAGTGTCATTAGTTCATTTGATCCTGTAAAACATCATTCTTTTTCTGTGTTTCCTAAGCATGTTAAAATAAATGAGGAACTATGTGTTGTGGTTCTAATCTCCCTTCGCAGTTGTGCTGTCTTTCACAATGCAAGCACAAGATTTTGTGATGGATTCCGTTTTGGACTTGGAGCCGAGGTTGAGTATCTATTTGGGCCTCTCTTTTGAGTATCAACTAGTGTGCAATGTCCCTTGCTCTCATTGCTTGTTCTGTTTCGTGGTTTACCAGGTTGGGGTTAGCACAAGTAGAATTCATGCTCGAGGCCCAGTAGGAGTGGAAGGACTGTTGACAACAAGATGGTACGTAGATGCCAAAGGACATTCTCTGGCATACTCACCCTTCACATTTCATTTTACAAAGTCCTTGAGAATGTGTTACTCATCTCCTTAACTAGTAGAACGGGTAACGTATGTCACAAAAGGCTCATTAGGAATCAGGCTGTACATAATTATTTGTGGAGTATAAGGATGGCATGCTAGGGTCAAGCAAACCATATTTCAATTTGAGCCTATCAGTATAGCTGATGGATTAAATTTGTTTTTGGTCAAATCTTCCACCACCCCCTCTGCATTAATCTGGACCTTCCTTTTCAATCCTGCTCATTTAAAATGTAGTATTTCTCACCACTGCCATCTTTCATCCCCGCAAGCTCTGCAAATCCTATTATCTTGACATGTGTTGCCAGAAATAAACTAGTTTTTTGCTGTTAGCTTGCCCTTTGCAAATTCTATCCACAATCACATGTCCCAATTGCTTAGGCCTGTCCATATCTCTCACTATATTTATTGAACCAGCCAACTGAAGAATAATGGTGAAAAGGATTAGTTAAGGTTCCAATGCATGCAAGTAATCATCAGTTTTGTCTGAGGAGTTGATACTACCCACAACTAGGAGTGTGATTTTTTGATGCACTAGATTCTAGAGTGTGTCCTCCCTTAAGGTCCACGTCAGCCCCACACATCTGAGGTGAGAGTCGGAGCCTGCTTGGTGTAAGGGAGAGGAGTGTCATCCTTTTTGGCATGATGAGGATAATTACATGTGACAACTATTAGGTCAAACAGCCAGTTTGATTACTAGTAGTACAAAACAAGGAATGAGACTGTTTTTCATTCTTGATCAGCTGTAGCCCTCAAGCAGCAAATACCCTGAATAGTCTGTGTGCTTTTATGGTAATATTTACTGCCGATTTGTGAACCATTGCAGGATCTTGAGAGGAAACGGGCAAATCGTAGATGGTGATAAGGGCGTTGTTTACACACACAAGGACCTCCCTCAAACTGCTTAGAGTCCAATCAAGAGAGGCTTATTGGGGGAACACAACTCTGCAGTCTTCAGGAATTGTGGCAAATGGAATTTGACATGAGATCTAGCGTCTCCTTCCTGTATCTGCAGAGGACGCTCCCTAGCCCTTCTAAGCAGATTCTGTGTTCTGCCTTCCTTGTATTCAAGCATAATATGTCCTGTTAAACCTCGGTCATTGGAAGAGGCCAAAATAAGTCCCAATTTTGAAACTTTGTCGTGGGAATAAAATTTTTTATTTGAATATCAAGTTGTTATATGATTCCTCTAATGCCCTTTTTTTCCAAGTCAGATGCCTGGTTATTATCTCAAGGATGCCTAGTTTATATTTCTGTTGCTAAGATAATGCCCTTTTCTTCTAGCACTATGTTTGAAACCAGTTTGATTTCACAGGTTCCTAGAGTTAAAAATGTTTTTCTTTTTTCACAGGTTCTTCTTGTTGATGCATATAAGCTTGTTATTTTTCTCCAAATCCCACATTGTATTGTATGGGAGCCCTGCACTCGCAGGTGGGCACATTCCCTAGTTTATTTTAAATTAATAAAATAGTTTAAATTATAGAATTCATTTCAATTGAAGTAAATATTATATCTTGTTGATTTTAAACCTTATTGAGTTATAGAAGTACTAGTAGATTTGGGTCTAAAAATAAGCATCCACTCTCTGATGTGAAAGAGAACATGGAACAAAAATAGGCAACATGCAACCATCTGATTTTGCCAAAATTTTTGAGTCCTCTATCGGACTTTTATATATATATATATATATATATATGTATATACAAATTATTTTTTATTCAGGATAATATAATAGTCTTACGTCAAGTATCAATTTTTTTATGTAGTCTCCAATAAGATTTTACTTGGTTGAGATTAAACATGTAATTCTATAAAATTTTGATTATTACGGGTTGCTTGAAAGTGTACACAATGATAACGACAGACATCAGAAGAGATTGATTATTGGTTGGCAATGCTGACTCCCAAATGATCCAAGTCTAGAGAGAGAGAGAGAGAGAGAGAGGAGAAGGAGTGGCATATAGACGTCGTGTACATGATGATGTTAAGCGGGACGCGGCATGACTTGTTGACAATGAAAATGTGAGTTTCCTTATAAGTAGAAGGGGCAAAATTTTAGAATCGTGTGTTAAGTTATATTTTTAAGTTAAAACCAAATGAAAAATAGTTTGCTTGGATCAAAATTCAAATTTAGAACTTAGATAAACTTATATTCTTAAAACAATTAAGAAAAAACAGAATATAAAGTTTCTTTTAAATATTATTATTTACTTAATTACTTGTAAGTTTCTATTTTTTAAGAATAATTAGAATAAAATAATCATTTAAAAGTAAAATTAGGTTGATTTCATAAATTTTGTTGGAACTCAACAATAACAATAACAACCAACTCTATTTCATATTACATTAACTACGCCATGAACGATCAAAAGTTTGGATAAAGAGCGATAGTTGTGTGGAAATATTTATGTATGGATCTTTTATCAACTTTACTAAAACTTATTTGTAAATTTTACTTAATTAGAAATTTGTGGAGTTTAGAAATGAACTCCACGCTTTTTTTCCCCTTCAAAATACAAAAATTTGGATTTGAAAATGAACTGCACAAAATTTATAGAGTTCATTTATTCGACCATAGTGCCACGATGCTCTAGGAGCTTAATTACAGACAACTAGAATTTTCTAGTTCTATGGCTGTCAATCGTAAATGAATGATGCATAATCCAAGATTAGGAAGACAGCACTCAGATTAAAAACAAAATCAAACAAGAAAACTAGGGTTCCACTTCAAATCATACAATATATTTAAGTTTCTCCTCTTCAGGGGTAATTGACCAACTTGTACAATCTGTGTCCCAACTTAGACATGTCCCTAAATAAACAAGCAAGCAATGCTTAAAAGTGCAAGATTTACCGTGCATCATTATGGAAATCAACAGAAGAAATCATAATACAATGATATAAATATTGTAACTTAGTAGAATTTCAAGTCAACACCTGGGGAAATATATCATAGTAACAATAATACTTTCCTGCAAAAGCTGTAGCAGTAGCATGGAAAAACAGAGGGAGGGAAAGAGGTACTTGTTTCTTTAAAAATGATTTGCTTCATAAAAGCAGTAACATTACAAACAACCATAAAATGGTTGACAGAATTCAACCAATCCCTTGGCCTACTGAAAAGTGATGCACTCAAAAGCAGTTCTTACGTTCGCCATGCGCCCCCCCTTCTTCTATTTCCTCCATTACATGATAGACAAATGGTGCTAAACGTAGTAAATGTTATGCCAAGAGGCAAAAAAAAAGAGAGTGATTTCTCTCCGGCTCACTCATGCTTCGATAAATTGCTTGATGTTCTTCAGCCACTGCAAGTACTCCCTGCTGTCCTTATTGATCATGTACTCATGCAAGAAATTTGTTGTGCTGGGCTTGATTCCCCTAATCTCCAGATACTTGTGGAAAGCCTTCTGCAGGTTCTCATCCAAATCCCTAAAACACAGGAAGTGGTTACAACAAGAACAATTTGGAGCAGTCAGATCAGCCATAATAAAGACATGGCATATATCAAGCAAATTGGCAGAATATGCTAAACAATAGGTACTTACGTGAAGTCTGGCCCTTCATAAGGAATTTTATCATCGGAACTCTCAGGATCCTTGACCGACAAGCTGTCGATTGAAATCTCATCTGCATATGCGGTACAACCAAATTCTAGGCAGACAACTCTCTTCTTGCAAATACTTACAACAAGGGGAATGCTGGAATCATTTGCTGCCTCATTGTTGTCGTTGTCATCCTCGTCGTCATCTTCTTCGCCAGTAACAAGGGAAGGCATATGAACTTCAACTTTGATACTCTCACCATTGAATTCACGGGTCAGAGTTATAGTTTGCTCTCCTGGATTATCATGAATTTCAAAGGGAAAGCCATCAGGAGCCTCTTGAACCTAGAGAGCAAGCAAAATGTTAACATACAAAGCACATAAGGCAATCCTGGAGGAGATTCTTCTTTTACTAAGTGAGAAAAGATAGTTAATAAGCACATCAGAAACATAAAACAATCAGAGTTCCCCAAAAGAAAAAATAAAATAAAATAACAAACAGTCACAAACTTTCTAATCAAACACAAAATTTATATGTTAAGATTTACTTTTCATAATATCAAGTGTTGGTTAGTCACAGAAACTTTGAGCTATAAAAACTACTCACAAAGTTGCCTATGACATATCAATTTTTAGTCCATTTCAATCCAAGCTTAGACAAATGATAAAATGCTAAAATAGCATTCCTCCAAATATATGACCAGAAAATCCAACACTGATTGTTTGTTAAGGATCTACTGCACACATTCATAGCTACAAAAAAACTGGCATCAGACATGTTCGATACCTGCATCACGAGTAATCTGAGAATGCAGGCAAAACTATACAACATCATCTGCCTGACTCATTGCATGTCTTACAAAATTGCAGCTTATTTTAAGCAATCAACTGTATCCATGGATCAATACCAACCCAAGAGATGCTTTACAGCACAAATTTGGAAAATGATGTTGTAGCTAATATAAGCTATATCCATTTTTATATCTATCACCCATCTTTATAGCTACAAGAAAATTGGCCTCAGACACATTCAATTCCAGCATCATGAGTAAGAATCTGACAATGTAGGCAAAACTATAAGTCATCGTAGGCCTGATATATTGCACATCCTAGAAAATTATGGCTTATTATAGCCAATCAACTATACCCATCAATTAATATCTACCAAAGAGATGCTATATAAAACAAATTTGGAGAATAGACTCACAACTCCAATGACCTACCTAATACCATCTCTCTCTCTCTCTCTCTCTCTCTCTCTCTCTCTCTCTCTCTCTCTCTCTCTCTGCCTCAGACGTATTCAATTCTTGCATCATTGGTAAGAATCTGACAATGTAGGCAAATACATCATCATAGGCCCGAACTATTGCACATCCTACAAAATTATGGCTTATTATAAGCAATCAACTATTTTATAACCTCATCATTATGGCTAAACTCATAACACAAAAGATGTAGCTAACATATACTCTATCCATTTTTTAACCTCCCAGAACAATACAAGGTACATTTGTTTATCACATCATTTCTGCTCTCTATACAAGCAATCTTTACCCTAGAATCAATTGGCAAAAAGGATTTTTCCGTTTCTTGGTTTCCATACAAACACAAAAGCTAAGACACATTAGAACTCAATACTGACTTGCTTCCAGAAATTTCGAACAAACACCTACATCAATATTTTCCATACTTCGCTTCAAAGTTTAAACAACTCCCCAAAATTCAGCAATTAGGGTTTTCAAGTAACTCTCAAAGAAAAATCAAAAAAAAAATTTAGTTAATCATTTCAACTTCATGATTTCACTGCATAAACAGAGATAGAGAGTGAGTAAGTGAAAAACTCACAGCGTTCTGATCATCGGACTCTTCGGCAGACTTAATCTCCGACTCGAGAACACGAAGAAGCTTCTCATTGGAAGAAGAAGAAAACTGACGAAAACCAGAAACAAATGTTGTACGGCCAAAACCACGAGTCAGAGAAGAAACCGTCTTCTGGTTCAAACCATTGAAAATGTGAGAGTTGTACCTATTTTTCTGACTTCCAAAAGCCCGAATCGCAAGAGGTGCGATTCTAGAAGCCGATCGGCGTACAATTGAAGCCAACGCCATTTTCTCTTTCTAGGGTTTGAGAGAGAGACGGGGGTTTTAACAGGGTTTTAGGGTTTTGGAGGGCGTGGCGGTGTTTACAAGAGAAGGGGTTTGGGGCTTTTATCCCGTGTCACGCGTAGTGAGGTCTAGAAGGAAAAAAAAAAAAAAATTAATTTCCTTCTCGGCAGGTTAACGTAAATGCACCGAGAATGAGAATGGGCTGAAGGGATTGGGCTGGGCTTGATCCGGGCCCAAGAAGGTGGGTAAAGCTAGAAAGAGAAAAATGGATTTGTGATGGTTTAAAGTTTGGGTATTCGGCCGATTAGTGAGTTTAATTGGTATTTTCGTCCTTTTTTTATTATTAAAATTTTAAATTTGACCCCCTATATATATATATATAAAGTTTGGGTATATCCAAAATCCATGGAGAACACCGACGTCTAATTGATTCAATAATTTAGTATTAGTATCTTTTAAATAAAATTTCACATTTGAGTTTTGTATATAAATAAATATTTATCATGAGAGTTTTTTTCTAAGATCCAAACTGAGATCAAATCGAATTTAATCAAATTTAACACGATTACTGAATTCAAATCAAGGTTGAAACTTGAGAATGAACAAAATTATGTTGAGAGAGTTATCCCATAAAATAGATTCGATAAGCACTTAAACTGTATTAATCGAAAAATAACTTTGAATACTTATTGGTATGGTAAAAAAATAAATAAAAAAAAAAATACCAAAGACCCAGGGAGAAAAACAAATCAAAGTATGAAAGAGTGGTTATTAGGTTGCCTAGAAGTTTTGAGTTGGATTGAAGTTTTCAGTATTGGCACTAAGCTATGATATTGTATAAATTTGATTAAACTATTTTAAATAAATGAAAAATTAGATATGGGATATAAAATAACTTCTTTATCTTGATTAAAAGACACCAAAAAACACTGTTTATGAACTAGATAAATGCAATAGAAAAAAAATGTCCAAAACAAAACACTGAACTAACAGAACACACAATCATTATGAGGAAGGGAAGTGCCTATGAGTCTTTTCCCAACCCAGACAACAATGTCAGCGTATGCAGTATAAAAGGATCGAATCTGGGCAAAACTATTGAGCCGAAGAAGCAAAGAATAATTATATATATATTATTTTACTTATAATTTAGAATTATATTTTAATTAATTCAATTAAAATATTTGTAAGGACTTTATTTAGAAGGCGTCTTTATTAGTGTAATATTTTTCATTCCCAAATTTTGAATTCGAGATTTGATTAAATGAATCAACATTCTATCTTACTAAACCGACTGTCCGTTGATAGAATAATTATATATTTTAAAAAAAAAAGGGTATTTAAATTAAATTAAATTGATATTTTTTTGTATTAAAAGTTATATTTCATTTTAGTTGAATTAATTTTAACTTTTCTAAACAAGCCTTGCATCAACAGTAGCATGAAAAGATGAACATGAGGAGAATATGAATCGATCTTTTTTATGTTGGGGGAGGGGTGTTTTCAAATTTAGGGTAGCCACCGACACTTGTGTGTGCTTATGTCTTGCAGGTGGCTCTGGAGATCACTAAATTATTGTCTTGGGTAGATGCCATGCCAATGGCACATGGTAGGCCACTGCCTTTGTCTTTTTTATTTTTATTTTCTTTTTGTTCTCTGGATTTTGGTCGACTTTGTCATAATTTTTTTTTTAATTATATAGTGATTTGAATTTTAAATTTTAGAGTTGAAGAAAGATAATATAATCATTAAATTTTTTTTTTGGGGGCAACTTTGTCATACTTTCTCTTTCCTTTTGTCATTGAAATTTTACAGGTACTCACTTGGAGATCTGATTTTCCTAAATTACAAAAGGATTCATCATTTAGTCCTAAGATGCTTTACGAATGGACGTAACACCATATTACCATTGACATGTCTTTTTATGCAATCAGCTCTAAAAACCCAGTACCAAGAAGAAAGTCTCAAATCTCTCTCTCTCTCTCTCTCCCCAACACCAAAACAAATTTAAGGAAAAACTATCATTCTTGAAAGATAGTGGAGATATACTTATATAGACAATCTCCACAACTATGCTTCAGCTAGTATTGCTCCTAAGACTAAAGTTTTTCCTCTCTCTCTCTCTCACGCGCACACAGTTCATTATTTTGGATTCAGGAACAAATTTTTTCACACGGAAATTTGTGAAGCATTTCTAGGACCAGTGACTGATTGCCAATATAATATTCGCACACACACACATAATTAAATTACCATACTTACTGGAGGACATGAGGGTCCATGTGAGAAGGACAGAACAACTTTTGAAGGATCCGCACTCACATCCAAACACCATAACAAGACGACCAATAGCTAGCGCATCCAATGTAGCTTATATACATACATACAGAAGACAATAATCAAATTCAAAACTTTATTAAAAGATCTAATATTTTCGTTCATTAGACCATTTGTCCGTCAGTGGCATAGCAGAATAAATTGAAGCTGGGTCCATGCCTGCCCCCTAGAAGACACTAACAGTACACATCCACCAGGCTATAAGTGCTTGTGCATAGTTTGGCATTCCATCAACAAACATTATTTCATCCATTAATGTAAATGGCAAGCTGAAAATCTCATGCTGTGTTGACAGCAAATTAAGAGACCATCTAAGTATCTTATTTATCATGTACAATAAAATTTTACACATTCCACACAAATATGACGTTTTCCTAACAGGGTCCTGATTCTTTCAGGATCATAGCCCACATCACTCAACTCAAGCTTTGCTGGAATGAACTTTTACACTTGTGATTATTACTAAGACAAACAGGAGTTGAAGGAAACAACGACAATTTCAAGCATTGTAACTTTGAAAAACTCGGGAAAACCGACAAAATAACTGATACCTTTGGAGACATCTTCTTTGATGAACACTTCACATGACTATTTCTGGCTTCAAAATGCTTGATTTGATCTCCTTGTGGGGAAGAACCACACCACCATTGCTGTAAATCTCATCGCCAACATGAACATCCTCTCCGAGGATGGTCATGTTCTCCACACGAGCCCACTGCCCTACTGTGGAATGCCAGCCAATAATGCTACTGGAGATGCACGCGTGTTTCTTGATGCGAACTCCACGCATGACTGTGCAGCGAGAGAGACGAACCCCTGGTTCAACCACGCAACCAGGGCCAATGGCAACATCTGGGCCAATCAAACATCCTTCACCGATTTTTGCGGTTTCATCAACCAAAACATTACCCACAATATGGGATCCAGTAGCCAATTTGGAGGAAGATTTCTTCCTTAATGAATCTAAGTAAAGTCTTAGGCCGGTGATGTAATCCCTTGGCTGTCCTATATCCATCCAAAATCCTGGTAGGACCATAGCAAAGAGCTTCTTCTCTGCCGCAATCTTCGGGAAGACCTCCTTCTCAATCGAGGTGGGCCTCAGTTCAATTCGATCAAGGACAGAAGGGTTCAATAAATAAATCCCAGCATTGATCTTGTTACCCACAAATAATTTCGGTTTCTCAACAAACTTGTCAACTTGCCCACTTGATTCATCCATAACCACCACACCATACTTAGAAGGCTCATCAACCTATTAAACATAGAAATTCAACACATGCACTGTGACTTCTCATGAGAATATGTAACACTAAACAATATGGTGACAAAAGAATCATTTGATAAGTTCACCTTGGTGACCATAATAGAAGCCTCTCCTCCATGACCTTTGTGGAACTCAATCATTTCCTTCAGGGGATACTCACTGATAACATCACTGTTGAGGACAAAAAATGGCTCACCAGACTCATCCAACAGTTTATCCCTAGCCAGGGCCAGAGGACCTGCAGTTCCCAGTGGCTCTGTCTCCTGTGAGCATGTGATCTTGATTCCGAGCTTTGTCTCAAATTCCTTTAGGAAATTCAGCATCACCTGTGAAAGGCACACGCAAGGCTATCTATTAGCTGGAAATTTTAACCCATTCGAGCACGTGCCATTAGTATTATACAGAATAGTCTACAGAATTTACCTCAGGCTGGTAATTGATTGCCAAAACCACTTCAGTGACTCCAATAGCCTTGAGTGCTTCTATCTAACAACATTACAGGCATGGTTACAATCAGTAGTCAACAACTTTACAGTGCAAGCTGAAGGTTATTCTCCCACAGTAATCCGAATGCTCGAAAAAACAACAACAAGAGTAGTCAACAACTTCTAAAGGTAACTTTTATTGTAAATAACCAGCTCTAACAAATGAAGAAATTTAGTTACATCATCGCATGTGTATTTCTCCTATAAAATCCAGTAGATGAGACCATGAAACAAACATTGACAAGAGTAGGATGAAAGTGATTCAACCCGCACTATACCATTGAGGATTGAATCTTTCTTCATATCCAAACTTTGGAACCTACAAATTACAGAAGCAATAGCTCCTCAATTTTAAATCCCAAGATATCATCAATGCAAAAATTTTAAAATAGAAGATTATGGATGCTTTCAGAAAAGTAAAACCAACAGTTTTTGTAAAAGATCAAATACTCCATGTCATAGGTTGAAGCAGTGCACCAGCTGAGTTCCAGTTAAAGATGGTATCATCAAAGTTTATCCTCTTCTGAGATCAAAACATTTCAAAATAAAGGTACAAGTTTTAAAAAGTTGTACCTGATGTACGATCATGGGTTTGTTAGCAAAATCAACTAATGGCTTAGGCACGCTAAGGGTCAGCGGCCTCAAACGTGTTCCAAATCCTCCAACAAGAACGAGTGCCTTCATCGTTATATGACCTACTTTCCTGTTGACACACAAGGTTAGAACCTAAGAAGCAGAATATAAATATATACACCAAATGCACTTAAAGTATATAGATGGAACTCAATGGTTAGGAAAGCATTAAACATAACAGAAGAGTACTGGATTGCACTTGACACGAAGCACCAGATGCAGGAAGAAGTGAATAACACCAGACTATGACATGAGTAGGGAGTTAAAAAGCAGAAGCATTTAGAGCGAATTTCAGAGAAACTGCCAAACACCACTAACACGCGTCAAAATGCAGATCACAATGCTTTGGTAGTAAGTGAAAATCCGTCCAAACATTTTAGCTGGTATAAGAAACAAATTCCAGCTAACCACAGACTGGATTGCATATCAAGCGGGAACGACAAATTTGTGTTGAACTTTGTGGCGATTACTCCATACCAAACAAAGCAAGCAAGGATCTTGTTATGAGCAAACAATTGTTTCAAGCATGTCAGGAAAGTTAGCACAGTTTAAATACTGCAGCATAAGGTGAATTTTGCATCTATTTGATCCTCAAGCATTTGAAAACCATAAATGTCCTCAAAACTATTTCCTACATAGAAATTCCAGGACATGCTTTCCAAAGAAAGCCTACAACAAAATGAAATGACAAGTGATTGATTACCTAAAAGTATAAGCTCATTCCTCAAACCTTATTCCATTGTGAATCAACTGCTGAAGCATAAAATGGATGGTATCCCTCTATTTCCCATAACCCACCACCCCAAAACCCACCATAGGGTGAGATTCAAACTCAGGTCTTTGGTATCATCTAAGCCAACTAACACCCTTTGAGTCATCACATTTTGATGTATGTTTATAGCACTCATCACCAACTTCATCTCAGTATTATCATTGAAAATAATTAATCAAGCAATCAAAAGAAGACTAACAAGCATACTTAGTGATGGTGTCATCATAAAGCACAAAATTTTCTTAGCATTAAAGTTCCATAACTTAAACAAACAACAATAATTAAAATGTTAATGATAGAAAACAACCAAAAACAGCAAACAAATTAGCCAAATGAACAAAAAAAAAAAAAAAAGCAAATAAGAACAAAATCTATTAGATCTACCACTAGACCACCTAAATATGAATCCTAATCATGCATTTCTCCTCAAAAACCGAAATTTATCAACTAAACATGTCATTAACGAACAAATACCCAAAAATCAAAGCACAAAAAGCAAAATTTCCAACAAATTTGACACAACTTGAAAGCATAAACAGAGAAACCCTAACTCTTGAACTACATTGCAAGAATCACAACAAGATCCAAATGAAATTTTCTTCCAGAGAAATCAATCAAACAGCAGATCTATAACACGAAGTGATACACAATTTACGAATCAAAAAAAGAGAAATTGAATGAAAGTATATACCTAGATCTGACAAAAGAAATGATCGGAGAGAGGTGGAGAGAGACCGGAAAAACCGCAGATCGCCGGCGGAGAGAGACCGCCGGTTTAATGGAGGTTTAAACGGTTGGACTGCAGAGAGGAAGCGTTGCGCCTGTGTGTGTGGTTGTGAAGCGAAGTAGAAAACAAATATTCGCGGTTTATATATGCATTCACACTTACACATGGATAATGGAGGGAGGGAGGGAGGGAGCGAGAGAGAGAGAGAGAGGGGCGTGTTTGGCGGATTTCCAGTGAGTTAATTGGTTTTTAAGTAAAAAAGAAACACCTTTAATTTTGGGTTATTTGCAAATGGATCTCTTAACTTTGAGAAATTATGAAATTTGGTCTATAAATATTAGGATAACAAAAAATTCTAAAAGATTTTAGATCAGTAGCAATTTAACGGCTCAGATTTTAGGTGATAAATATCAAATTCTCTCAAACTTTGGGAGTGCATTAATGATTTTTCAAAATTTTTATGTAATTCGTTATGTATACATATCAAATTTCAATTTACAGATATTTGTTATTCTTTTTATTTTTTACTTTTTGCTTGGTGTACAAATGTTGTACACAAAAATAATTTCATATTATTCTTTTTATTATGAAACTTGGTCTATAAATATTATTCGTTTATAAACGTGTCCGTACAATCTTAATCCTTTTTCTCTCAAATTTTTTGATAGACGCAATCCTAATTTTTTCCCTAATACACATTTTTTATTTTGTTCATAATTGTGTATCTGTATATCTATCTTAATATTCTCGATATACTCAAAAGATAATTTTAAAATACTTTAAGGTTTTATACAATATATCAAAGACACGAAATAGAGTTGAATTAAGGTTTAGGAAATAATTTCTATCAGAAAGTAATAGTTTAGAAATGCATCAATTCCAAGATTTAAATTCTTTGCGGAGATAAGTTGGAAAAAATTTTAGAAGAATAGGGATCTCTCTGCAAATAACTTAACATTCAAGGAGTGTTTTTCACATTTTGCTATTTTTCTAAGCCTTTGGGACGTTGGAGAAATTTGTTTGTTGCCTTGTTGGCTTCCGTATATTGCAAAGGGGCGCTTTTTCTGAGTTGTTTCCGATTCTGGATCTTCTGACTCAGTACTATGTCCTTGTTGGCACTTCTATGAACTTTCATATGATTTTTTTTTGCTGAAAAAGAAGATAAACATAAATATTAGTCTCATGCACAGCTGGCTATGAAGTAATATTGATGATTATTTTTGAATTTTATTTATAGGCACAAATACAATATGTATTTGATGTTATAAATTGAAAAATAAAAATAATATTTAAAATTATATATAATTATTGTATATTTTTTGTTCATCAATATATAAATCACTAGTATTTTTTATAATCATATCAGTTTTGATTAAATTTGATTTGAGTCGAGTTAGATTATAAATGACAAAACGCTCCTAATATTTATTTTTTCTATACATAAAAATCAAATCTAAAATATCATTTAAGAGATATCGATATTCAGTCATCGGATCATTTAGATGTCACTTGTGCCTCGACATCAAAGATTTTGATTTGGATCACGGTTGATGTCAAAGGTTTTTCTTTAGTATTCATAATTTGAATAAGAATAATAATTCCCATCACATGAATTGTGGTGATGAAATTTATGTTATAGGATATTATAAAAAAAAAATTATATTTTCAAAGATTTTAAAGATCCGATGGAACAAATTTTTGTAATGTCAAATGATGAAATACATTGAAACTAAGAATTGATCCAAAAAATGCAAATTGCATTTTCTTGTGGTCCTAATTTTAAGTTTTGTGTTTATATTTATTTCCAACACAATCTATGTGTTGACAACAAAATGAGGCTCTAAGGTGTGATAGAACATATTTCATTTCCTTTGTGTGTTTTTTAATTGAGTTTATATGAATTTCTTATGATTAATAATTATATATTTATTATTTAAAATTATTATTATAAAATACAATGTTATTTTACTATTTTTATAAGATAATTAATATTTATCTAAAATCTTTATTTTTTTATATTTACATATTTCCTCACATTTCCGTTTCATTTATTGTTACAAAGTGTCATTTTCTTATATTATTTTGTATCCATTTCTATTTCCTCATCTCTGTTTTATACCACCTAAGTCATAATGAATTGTTATTCTACTCTCGATAGAATATATTGTAAGTTTAGAATTATACAATGAGAGAATTTTTTTTTTTATATAATTACTCAATAAATTAAAATTATTATTAAAAGTCGAATTTATTCCTTTAGAGAAAATTATGAGGTGCACTAAACATTGTGTCCGTTTCAGCAACATAATGGTGATGTTATTTTTGCGGGCACCACCAAACCCAATGAGAGGTGAAATAGAGAAGTTGTGAGTGCGACCCTTAAGTGTAGGGGTGTCGGGCGGGTTAATGGGTTTTGGGTTATTTGGTTTGCACTATTCGGGTTTTGGAAAAGTATTTAATCCAATCGAAAATCGAATCGAATAAAATGAAATCTGAACCAATTTATCCGAATTAAATTTGAGTTATTCGGTTTGGGTTATTCGGGTTTTATTTATCCGAATAACCACATAATATGAAAAATTCTTTTAATAATTTGGATTAAACGGTTTGGATTTTAATCGGATTAGACATGAAATATTATGTGAAAATATGTTATTCGGGTTTCGGGTGGGCCCTGAATAAAAATATTTATTTTTATACCTGAAGCATTTACCTGAATTTTTAATCAGCCGAAATCATTTATCTGATCTGAATTGAATAATCCAAATTTAATTTGAATCAGTTGGGTGAAAGGATTCAACCCAACAGTGAACACCCTACTTAAGTGAATCTGCACTTATTGTTATTATTATACTATTTTTATTTGATTTTATTTTTTGCTGTATAGAAATGAAGTGTTAATGGTTATGTGGCGGGATGTGGTAGGCTATGATGGTTGGGCTTTTTTAGTAGATTTGATTTTGTGGTGAAATCAAATCGGAATATACTCCAAACGCTTTGCCATATCTTTTTGGGACATGAAGAATGATTCGAGCAATGAGAGTTTAAATTGAACCAATACAAGGTTTTTGAAATTAGCTCAAGCAAAGCAATTTTCAACCAGGGGACTGGGAATGAAACAATCCTTTGTAAAAATCAAAATTATGTATCGAAACATTATTATGAATCATTTACTAAACAAGAAATAAAAAGGGTACGTAATTAAAAATAAATTTTCTAATAAATTTCTTTAAATATAAAACTAAATGATATTTCAACATTTCGTTTGTTAATAAAAATGACAATTGTTTCGATTTCGATTTTTATGGTCAACCAAATGAACCTCACAAACTGAATTGGATCATGTCAAATCTCCTTTTGGCCTCCTTTGGAGGTAGTCATGGCACAATGATCAAAAGATGGAGTTGGTGATGCACCGAATAAAGTTCATTTCTTTTTTGGGTGGGAACTTGAGTTGTGTTCCCATTTCAAACTCAATCTTCAATTTTAGGCCTAATTTGGCATGAATCCAAATGCAATGATATTCAAACTTGAGTTAGATAGACCCCAAGATTTTGCATCATTTGATTCCTTGCCAAGGGACCCCCACATTTCACTTGTTCATAGCCCACAGGTCATTGACCCAAACTGGGCAAACTTTTACCACTTTTGAAAAACCTGTGGGTCTGCACCAAACGCAAGGCTTCAACATTGAAATATTAACTAACTCAAATTCCCCTTTATCTTAATTTTAGGCACTGACTATGGGTAGTTGAACTTCAAACCTACCATACATTCAAACCTATGCTTGAATTGGGGATATGGGTCTCTAATGTTTCATGCACGAGCCTAAAAATTTTAGGCCATGTTTGGAGGGAATCAGAAAACCAATGAGAGCTTTCTTTATGATCTGAAATATTCACTTTGAGTCATAATTATTATCTTTAAAACGAATTTTTTATTACAACTGTATTAAAATATCAAAAAGGCGTACAAATACCTTTCATAACTTTGTTCGGTTAACTTTGGCAAATTTTTATAAGGATATTACTCAGTTATTTTTTTATAATAAATTGTTTTTCCTTTTTTTTTCCCTAGACCAAAGTTTTGATTTGTAGGAGAATCTTTAGATGATATGCTAGTGGCACCCACATTTGTTTGCATTGTGCTGGGAATGTAAGGAAGATGGGGTAAATGCAGGGTTTTTCATCTTCCCTATGTGCTTGGACAAAAGGTGTTCCTATGCATAATTTTTCTCCATGGCCCACTATGCAATCCTTATCCTATCTACTTTAGATTAAAAGAAAGCATGATAATTTCAACATAGTAGAGCATGGGGTGAAGATGAACAAAGAAAATAACAAAGTAAGCTTTGTAGCTTTGTAACTTTGTTGCTTTGTAGCAAGTGACTTCGTTGTATTGTAGCATATTAATTTTGTATTACTAACGAACAGTCACGTTTATTGGAATGAGATATTAGGTTTCTTAATTAATTCTTAAATTCAAAATTTAGAAATAGAAAAGTTATGCTAGAAAAACTACTTTTAAATAGAATCCCGCAGATGTCAAATCAGATTAATTGAAACATGATTTTGAATATCAATAGTAGGAACAAAAACAAATAATTTTATATTCTTACTTAAGAAAAAAAACTATCTTTTTTCAATATCTTAACTTCGAGTTTTACTATTGGTACTAACTAATGTTTGTGTAGGTTGAAAGAAGAAAATAATAGGAGTTCGAATTCAAAATCTCAAATTAATTAAAAGAGGAAAGGAGAATCTGACCTAAGGATTTATCTGCCAAATAAATTAAAAATATTATTAGAAGTCAAATTTATTCCATTAAACAAAACTATTTAATTAGAATTATTTCTATTTATACGCAAGAACTCAGTCATTTTTAAGACTTTTTTCGACACTTTCTTTTTAATATGTATATGGCATGTGATTCAAGTCTAACAAAGAGAAAAAGAGACAAAGAAAATTAAATTATTCGACCACCCACAAGAAATAAAGTTTTTCCCCTTAAGCAAACGTATTCAATTTTGTCCTTGCATCAAAGGCTAGTGAGTTGACTCTATTATGAATTAAACTTTTACATGATTAAGCTTGTATGACTACCACACTCAACAAGAGATTCTCCAGACTCCACCGACAGAAATTGGTTTCTAGAGTTTGTGCCCTGTTTGTTCGACCTTGAGCTTGACTTAAAGAGAACCCTCAAACACCCTACCTTTTTCTTTTTCTTGTAATAAGCAACTTAGAGATCAATCACTTGCCATCACTTTTTCTACTTTCATCACTTGAATCAATTGTATTGGAAAAGTTTGGGACATTTGAAAGGCTAATCGCTCACATTTTCTTGGTATTTTTTTCTTCTTTTTTCTTTTATTTGGGGGGAAGGGGGGACGGAGTGCTTCTATTTTTTTTATTCTAATCGGTATCTAAAATTATATTCTGATTAATTTAATTGAAGTATTTATCAACTCCATTAAACCGACCGTCTGAGTGAAGAAAAAGAATTGATAAACCCACTTCAGATGCACTGCTCTCAAATGCGTCAGTGCCCTGTTATTATTATGAGATATTTCTGTGCTGCAACCACTTGTACACAACCTTTTTTTTTTCCCTCCCCATTTGTATGATTTAGTCATCACATAGTTGGCTTAGACAGACCCTCGTGATCTATTTTCTTTCTGAGCTGTTACTTTTGTCAGTACCTAGAAAAACTGCCCTACTACAATAAGGCCAAGAGGCTACCATGGAGGATTAGTCTGGGGCAAAATAGATTTTCAGCAAATTGAAGCACAAATGGAGATCTTTGCAGAGAGAATTATAACAACTTCAGCCAACCCACCATTCTCCGAAATGAGCTATGGCCCCATCTCGGAGGGCCAGCTTGCAAGCAAGATCAAGCTTTATCTAATTGCAACTGTAATGGTAGTGGGTTGTTCCAAGCTTGAGAAGGATCAATAGTGTTTTTTCTTTGTTTCGAAGGGGTATCAATGTTCCGTTAGGTTAGTCTAATGGGAAGGGTATTAAAATCCTATATTAAGTATTTGGATTCGAGTTTTGATAATGACAAAAATAACGTTGGAAGAGTTCATTTTAAATAAAGACTCGATAATGACTCGATCAAAATTAATCAAAATAAAATTTTAAATATTAAATGATAGACGAAAAAAAAAGGAGGGGTGGTTTTGTTTTGAAGGACTAAAGTCCCAATGACGGCAATAACGAGTGGGGCCTTCCATTTCCAGGCCCAAGGCCTTTGTGTCGAGGATGAGGCCATGTGAGGGGGGCTTTTGGGGGGAGAAGAAATCATGTGATTGGAGCTTTTATGGATCAAAAACACATGAAGAAAAGAATCAGAAATAGTGGTACAAAATACATATTATACTTTGCTGCTGATATGAAACTTTTTCTTACTCCTCAAGTTCAATCCAAACTTAAAATCCAATGCCTCATATTGCAGCAAAATGGCATGTTAAATGGTCTTGATACTCAAAGATGACTCAAAAGGGCAAGAATAAAAGGAGTTCATCGTGACTTGTACTATCAATACTAAATCATGAATTTAATTACTCTCAAATTTGTGAAGCATTTACTCATTTCAAAAATTCAATTTGTTGTTGCAGGTCATGTTCGTATTGACCTATGACAATTTACAAAGGTTTTTAACATGTAAAATATAAAATGAGATTAGTAAATCTCAGTAAGATTTGAATTTACTAACTCCAATTTTATCTTAAATTTGTCAAACAATATTCCAAAAAAAAAACTAGTTTATTAAAAAAAAGGCATTCATAACTTGGCATTTACAATTATCATATACCCTCAAATGTGATAGATTGACCAATCTCAATTATTGGTTTTAAAACTCTGATTGTTGTTGTACGCTCAAATGTGACAGATAATTCATATTTTAGCTGTCAATGATCAAGGTAGAAGAAAAAATTCATATCAGAAACCCAGAGACAAAGCACGGAATTGAGTAACCTAGAGACGAAGCACAGAATTATCTTGCATACGCCATTCTCTGATTTCCAAACATAGTACCCTCCATCGCACCTACTCTTCATAATAGGGATTCCTCTAATTCTCCCTAGTTGTTTCAAGCAAGTATAACCGTTCTGAGCAGATAACAATCTAAGCTTTGAAGCTGAAAATACACACTTTTATCTAGACAGAAGCAACTAAAAAAAGAAAAAAAAAAATTACAATATAAGATCATGTTCTTGTATAACACAAAGCAAGCAAGACTTTTGAACACTAACCTAATAGTACCTCGCACTTATTCATTAAACTAGGTTTGAGCAACCTTTGCAGAAGCAATGGCGATGATGTACTCAATCTCCTCGGCAACTTCTTTCATGGAAGGCCGATTTTGTCTTCGCTCCTCCAAGCATCCAACTGCTAAGAAACCTAATGCCTTAATGGTGTCCAACTCCAACGTGGTAGCACCTTCTTTCAACATTGGATCAACAACATCCATCAACTTCTCTTCTTCCACCATCCTCTGAACATAAACAGCCAAATTCACATCATCCGAAGCCCTATTAAAATCTATCGCCTTTTGTGAAGTTATGAGCTCTAGCAACACGACTCCAAAGCTGTAAACATCGCTCTTATCAGTCAACTGATAGTTCCTATAGTACTCAGGGTCTAGATAGCCTAGGGTGCCTTGAGCACAAGTTGAGATGTGACTCAAATCGGTGTGAGCAAGCCTAGATAGACCAAAATCGGAAACCTTGGCATTTAACTTTTCATCAAGCAAAATGTTGCTAGACTTCACATCTCGGTGATATATAGGAGGGACTGCAGAGGAGTGCAGATAGGCAAGACCCTCTGCAGTGTCACGAGCAATGCTAAGGCGCTTTATCCATGTAAGACGACCTCTTCTGCCTGGCATGAGGCCTTGTAAGTGCTCAAAAAGTGTACCATTTGGGATGAACTCATAAACCATCAAAGGTTGTTCCAACTCAACACAACAACCAAGGAGTTTGACAAGGCTTTTATGATTGACTTGGCAGAGGATTCGGACTTCATTGAGGACTTGATCTGTGCCTTTACTGTTGCCAACCTTGGCTACTTTGACGGCCACTACAGTGTCATCTTCAAGAATGCCTTTGTACACTTCTCCATAACCACCAGCGCCAAGTAAGCGGTCTTTGGAGAAGTTGTTTGTAGCCTTTTTGATTTCTTTGCCGGAGAATACCTTGGCTGATTTTCCTCCACCTGCATTTAGGATCTCTTCACGTTCTCTTTTTAGGCGTTCTTGTGCTTCTTTGATTCTCCTGTGTCGCCTGTAGACTAGTAATGCAATCACACTCGCTAGTAACCCTACACCAAGACCGGAAGACAACCCTGAACAAGTAGAATTTTTATCTCGAGTAAGATTTAGTAGCTTCACATTTTCATAATGAACATGAAAAATAAGATAACTCTTTTCTTCTTTAAGAAAAGGAATACATCTTCTAGAAAAATGTTATTTATCATCATCATCTTGGTATTGGTGTCTTTGATCCTTCGATAAAATTAGGATCAATGCATAAGCCTAATCTTTATTTATTTTTTTGGCCACAAGAGAGGCTTAGCTGGGTGATAAGAGGGAAAGAGAAATAAAGGGACACGAGAAAATCCCACCGGCGAGAATCCAACTCAGATTCTCTTGGTCTTAAGTTTAGGATAGGACTTTTTTATTAAAAAAAAAAAAAAAAAACACTAAACTAGTATCCTATTTTCCGACTAATTGGGTTTGAGTAAAACTCATTTTAGGACTGACTCTCTTAATGTCTATCGTTTTATTTTTAAAACTTGAACTTGAGTTCTTAATTAATAAAATTTAGAATCCAGAGCGATCCATAAAGTTTTGGACAGGTATTAGTACACTAAACCCTCTTTCTCAATAAGAGCATAAACAAATTACTGGCTCCCAAACCCACCCAAATGGTTTGACCAGATTGGGTCAAGCCCCTTGACATTGGGCCAGCTTACGTCAGAGCCCATTCCAGCCCATTGTGGGAAAGTGGGCCCTTTTTCTCCAAATGAGTTTTTTTATTTTATTATAATAAGAATCAATTCATAAAAATTTGTTATCACTGAATTATCCGTCAAGACCAAAATGAGTTTTCATATGCAAATAAGTTTCAACCTTCAAAAGGATTTGAACCCACATGAGGCATTCTTCCTCTTTTGAGTAAAGAAAAGGAAAAACCATTGTCAAGATACATACATACCTGCAATGAGGGCAGTGTGGTCCGTTGAATCATCACAGCCATTAGGATCTTGACACGTCACATCTAAGGGACAAAATTTGAATAAATTAACCATCATAGTCCTTGGAAAATATTGAAAATCAAAATAAAAAACAAATCCAAATTACAAAAACATACCGTATACGCAAGTTCCATCAATCGGGTCCCACCTAAGCCCCTCATCACAAAAGCACCTGCTCACCCCAACAGTACTCGGGTCGGGTCCACAAGTCGAATTCCCGTCACAGTCGGACTGAGACCCACAAACCGGCTCCGCTGGACTAACCCACTGGATCTCCAAACTCGGGCTAGGCCATTTACTGACGGGAAGATTCGGATCCAGATTCACAAAGCTCGTATAGGCCCGACAACCGGAGTCTCTGACCCGAATCTGATACGACGTGCTCGACCCGCCCGCCCGAAAAGAGCAACAAATAGGAGCGCTCTCGCACTCGCTGACACTGGGCGTGTTGTTAACGTACGTATGACACAAGCTGGTGGACGTGCAATTTAGCGGCGAACTGAGGAGAGTTTCGGTGCAATTAAGGTAGAGAATTGTGTTGCTGCTGGTAACGTTGAAAGGTAGGGATTGGTTGAGCAGGATGCCTTGGGTGGAAAGATCGGCTGTGACGCAGGTGTTGGGGAGGATGGTGGAGGGCTTGATTGTGAGGCGTTGGATGGAAGGAGTGATTGATGTGATTGGGTAAGTGTTGTTGAGAGTGGGGAAGACGAGGGTTCCTGTGGAGGCGTTGCAGATGATTTTGTAGGACTGGTCTCCGCAGGTTGTGGATGTGGAGAGTGGGTATGGGACTGTTGTGTTGCCGCATGGTGGGCAGTGGGTTGCGGAGTGTGCCCCTCCGGCCCATGTCATTAGTATTGCAGTGAATACAAGAAGTGTAGGGTTGAACCCCATTTAGAGAGAGAGAGAGAGAGAGAGAGAGAGAGAGAGAGAGATTTGGGGTTGTGGAGTGAGAGAGAGTATGTATGTTTTTGTTAAGGAGAGAGATATATTGAGGAATTGGAATCCATTGAGGGAGGGAGGGAGGGAGAGGGAGAGTATTCTACTTGGAGGGTGGAGAGGGGCAGCCTGTTTAGGGTGTGGGGTTTAAAAATGGGAGTGAGTTGTTACCGGAAGGTTCTATTTGTGAATACAAAATGATTTTATGTCCTTGTCTAACATTTATTGACTTTTCAGTTTGTTCCTTCACATATCTATCCAAAATTTATTTCTTATTTTTTATTTTTTATCGTTTTTTAAAAAAAAAAATTATAATCAAATAAAATTAAATTAGAGAAAAGAGTATAGAAATAGAAAAATTCTACCACTTGAACTATCCGAAGGACACCTATCCACTTCCTTTTTCTCTTATTTTATTTTTATTTTTTTAATTCATTTGCCAGGAAACTTAAATTTTCATTTTCAAAACCTTTTCAAAATATTTCTCATTTTAAAAAAATCTCAATACATTAAATTAATTAATATTTATATAAATATTTTTATATTTTTTATATTTAATAAATTATTTATTTATTTATTTGTAATTTATAATTTTTATATTTTTATGATTAATAATTATATATTTAATCATTTTAGATTATTATTATTATTATTATAAAACATGATTATTTTATTATTTTCATAAAATATTTGATATTTGTATAAAAATCTTTATATATTTTTTTTATATTTGTATATTTTTCATTTTTCCATTTCTTTTATTTTTACAAATTATCATTTTTAAATATCATTTTATATCTATTTCTATTTTCTCATTTTTGTACAACCTATCTTACCATTTTCTTGGAAATTTTCTTCCATAGGAGTGGATATTAATAGTAATAAAATGATCCAAATTATCAAAGAATTTATTCTATCATGCATAGTTCACTCCCCTATAAATAACAATCTAACATGATCATAGAATATCGACTTACATTTTATAAGTGTTTTATATTCAGTTTATGATAATAAAATTACATATAACAACAATAGATATATTGATACTGTATTTAAGAATCTCATATTTCATTTTACCAATAAATCGACCACTTTAAGAAAAATTATATGTGTAGAATTACTGAGATCATTGGACTTAAAACCATAAATCAAAAACCCAACTTAAAAATTAGCAATAGCAATAATGTGGGAACTTGCAAGATGGTAGGAATTCAGTCAACAACAACAACATCGACAAATTAGGGGCGAAGACTGAACTCTTTTAAGTTGAGTGATTGAGTAATTTACTCCTTTAATTAAAAATCTTGAATTTAAATCTTGAGAATAGAGAAAAAAGATTTAAAAAAACTAATCCCTAAAATAAGTCTCATAGTATACGGATCGGATTAGTCAAACCAACATTGGATACCGATTGATGTAAACCAAAAAAAAAAAAAAAAAAAAAATTAGGGGCAAAGTTCCTACTGATTTGAATTAAGCATGGTGGGACCTAAATTAGAGATAGACTTTTATAGTATCTATTTTTTTATTCTCAAAACTCAAAATCCAATTTTAATAAAAGGAACTCCTGTTACTAGACCTATGAAATATTGGCAAGAGAAGCCACTTCAACCGAGCGGTATAAATTTTTGTTGCATGATCATTAGATATTAGATTTGAGCAATTTTTCCTACTTAAGAATAGGTTTAAAAGAAAACTAAAGAAAAATATAAAATGAAGTCTTAAACCGAGATGGCCTGCAGAATGTGAGGATGGGGAGACCCCATATAGGCAACATGCTTAGTGTGTATGGTTGCTTGGCTTTTCAAGGAAGTCCTTTTCCAGAAAGACAAAGACTTGCATTACATTGCACTGAACAATATTATCTGCGCAGACATAGTTGACTATAGCATTTTGTAGTAGAAGGAACCCTGTGCTAGTCCTAGCTGGCTACTTTATCATTCTGGTTAGTTGATATCTCAGGTCAATGAAATACCCCTTGTGGGTCAGTCAGGCACAATAAACTCCAAATCATCCTACTTTTGAAAATATGTAAGCTCCTTATCACCAAACATCTCTCAAGTGGAAGTCCAGAGTCAATGCAGAACGTAATTAGCATTTCATAGGGGGAAAATTTTTCATTTTACTTTAGTTAAATATTAAAAGACAAATATATTTGGAAATTCATGGAGAAAATTTGACAATAAAACGGTACTGACCTCCAGCCGTCCACTCGCCAAAAGAAAGAAAAGATGCCACCAACCCTGACCGATTTTTCAGAAATTGACAATTGAGAAGCCTTTATGCCATTTAGTCAGGGAGGTTCATCTAGAAGGACTTCCCCAAAGTCTTTTTGTAATGGTGAGGAATTTGACAAGCCTTGTTTTGCTAGTATAGGCACTTGATCATCATGCTTGCAACCGAATAGATTTCTGGGAAGCTTCCTTACTCTCCCATTCATATACCTTAAGGGTCAACTAAATACCATTAAATAGGGAAAAGGGAATAGAAAGTTCACATCTTCCCACCTTATCTTGGACAATATTTTTATTTAGAAAATAAATAAATTATATAAATACGACTCCAAAGCATAAATGTTACTCCCAGATCAAAATAAAACAAAAACTAACATTAGACAGGTAGATCTACTCTTCTTTTCATTAACAAGCCCAAACAAGTCTCAGCAGGTTACTACATTTCAAATCAATACTCCAAGCAAATGAAGAATCCCACATAGACCATATACATATTTTCACCAGCTTATCAAACTAAGCTTCTATAAGATCATCAAATAAATTGATGATAAAGTTCAAAGGAACCTAAAATTTCATGCACTACACTGACCCAGCCTAGGCATATGGTTGTGTCTAATGGTATTGACACATATTGACAGAGGACACAAATCTGGGTTGAACATCTTGAGAGCGACTTTAAATTCCTCGCTGCTGATGTTGGGTTAAATCAGTGGACCAGTCATGGCAAAGGCTTCGACCATGAAAGAATGAATATGCATGTGTACAAGCTCTGGTATGTACATATACATATATGTCAACAGGAGATATATCAGAGGGGAGCACTGAACTACCCTAACAAAACCGTGCTGTAGATCTCCTAAAGCATGAGATTCAATAAGGTGATTCTGAAAGAAGAAGTGTATGCCACCATCCACATGCCACTTTTTTTGGGATACAACCATCAATTGTAACTTGACATGGAATATTCCGGTCAATAACATCCCCAAGTCCAAGCTGGAAAAAGCAAATTTACAGTTATAATTTAACACCACGAAATCAAGGAAAGCATGTGTTCCGAATACAGACAGTAGTACTTCTTTGTAACTAAGCTACCGCAAGATAAACAACACAAAGTCCAACCTTCAAAATAGTTATCCATCTAAAAGTTCGTATGATCTTTTAAGAGTATAGAATATGACAAGAGTACCTGACCGTACTTGTTCCAACCCCAGCAGAACACCTTTCCATCTCCTTCACAAAACAAAAGCAGAAGCAATGTTCTAATCAGGAAGGATTCTCTGAGGATCAACAGTAATGGGTGATTCACTAGCTATACATTGTTAATCCTTGTAATAGTATTTTTAAGAGCTCTTAAGAGATGCTGAGCCTTCATTGGTGATATAACATGGTTCCTTTCCTCATCCACTTGCCACTCCATTCCACATTTATATTTCCAACTCTCGTGAACACAACCAAATATGTGTATGTGTGTGTATGTGTACATGTCTTTCTATCACTTGTCATTGCCAACAATGTTTTCCCTAGTGAACTATATCTAGATATACTTCGTGAGTTTAAAAAATTTGCTTAAAGTTGAACACATTGTCAGAACTTAGAATTGGAGGCAGAATATCTTATGGTTATTTTTTCCTTTATCAATCAATAGCTAAGCAAGATCTTTTATCCAGAAAATCACACAACTTTTTCTCTCTTTTTTTTTTTTTGGTATATAGGGAGGCTCAAATTCGAGACCATTACAAGGGGGAGGGAGGACGTGGACTCCCGTGTCATTAGGTTAGAGCCAATTAGCAACAACATCATGTTCCATTTAGAGTTAGGGAGCACAAGCTCCACCGAAAGCCATGCATTTTTCTTCTCTTTATTTACTTAAGAGGGGCATCCAGGGTACAAATGGCATTACCTGCAACAACTACACTATGACGAGCACCACAGGAAACTATTTTTGCATGCATATTTTCCAGACATGGAGCATCCAAAAGCCTTGGTAGAGTCTGAAGCAAGAATTCAAGATAAGATGCAGATGTTAAATCAAGACAAAATCTCAAACATAAAAGTTCAAAAGCAAACCAATTAAAACATGATTGCAGATTAAAAAGCACCAAAGTATTAATAGGTTGCATCTTACTTTTGGGGCAAAGAATTGACACCTCTCCACCCAGTCAATTCCTACTTAGCCAAGATATTGTTAACAAGGAGAACACAATGCTTATATCTAAAACAGTCATGTCCTGACACTTGACAATTTAGAAACGCAAAATAGAACCATGTCACTATGTAGTCAATGGAACTTATCCAAAAAAGTCCTTTAGATATAGTAAACAACAATAAGGAAAGGAGAAATTTAAAGATAAATGTAAGGATTCACCTCGGCTTGGTCAACACCAGTGCCCAACTGTCCAAACTGGTTCCCCCCAAATGCGTACACATCACCATCAGCAGAGATACATACCGTGTGCCACAATCCAGCAGCAACACCTTCTAACCGCATACCCAGTAAAGAAGAAACACAAGTAGGACTCAGTTCGTCATCTGTACTCCCTTGCCCACACTGACCAATGGAAAGGCAGAGCAAAAAAAAAAAAAAAATTGCTGTTACTGAAACCATCTTGCAGAATACAGAACTGTTATATCAGATGCATAGCGCATAAAGCAACATGAAATAAGAGGAACGATTTAGATTGTCCCCTTCTACAGTGAACCTCATCCTGAACATCTTCCCCAGCATTTTCTACTTTACCTACTAGTTAATCCTGATAGCAATTAATAATTGGAAAATTATCTTTGGATAGATAAAAGGATAAGACATTCTTCATGGCATAGAAACAACAAGGATATGGTTAAGGCACAAAAACTTCTGCCAGAACTTGGAATACACATGTGGCTGAACCTTCGCAGTTTCACAAGTACAATACGCTAGTTGTCTAGATACAGAGTGATGATCCGCTAAAAGATAACGGAAGAAACTACGTGATACATGAGAATTTCTGCATCAAGTATCATGATAGAACCGCTAAAACAATTGCAAACACAAGTTTTAGCTCCAATACCATGTCCCAATTAGAATAAAGTCAGTGCCCAAAAAAGAAAGCCACAAGTGCGTAGAGTGTGAAATCCTGCCCACCATAATTAGGACTGAAAAAGAAACCTTTGGACAGGGGAGGGAAAATTTGACCATCAACATGACTTCTGACAGAATAGCAAACCCTTGAACAGGGGTTTCAGGCAATTATATATGCCATAGTTGATCCATAAATTAATGTCCCATTACATTTCCTCTTTTCCTTGGCTTCACCAAATAGAGTTGATTTTGACAATAGCATATTGGAGCTCACCATGAGCTCCTCCCCCCCCCCCCAAAAAAAAAAATATGTATATATATTTTTTTTTCATCCCAGTTTGGATAATCACGTGCTAGTCCATGGTGGTTCTGATAAAGACCCTTCTCATTTTATGTTACTACAACCAAAAGATCCCATTATTTTGGATGAGGCCTATGCACTCAATAATTTCTTATGCTATGTGGTCTCGAATATTTAATCTAGCAATCAACCCTGCACCTAGTTGACAAGACCCATGATGTAATAATAAGGTAAGATAAGCTCCAATTTGCTGAAGGGGTTGGGTAGGTGTTTATGTGTAAATTCATGAAAGTATGATAATTAATAAATGTATAACTGCCCCCATCAAGCAAATTTTCATGATTGATCACCACAGAAGAAGATGCCCAAGGCAAGCAGCAATTAGAAACCATTAGACTGTATGCTGAGAGCAAGAAGAAATTTCCTGAATGGCATTGGTTAGTATTTGATGTAAGAAGTAAACTGGCCACACTGTGAGAACACTGACTATAATATAATACATTGCGTATACACTAATCAAGAATTCAGAGAGAAAACTTTATTGCTGCAAGTACACTACAAATTACTTAATTTCAAAATTGAGTGATTAATACAGAGCATTAGGAAAACAAATTATGCCTCTGATTCACAAAAAAAAAAAAAAAAAAAAAACAACAACAACCAGACAAACAAACCATGAGCTAACCAACACTATAAACCCTCATGAAACACATGTTACATGAACATCAAGGAGGAAAATCCTCATCCTTTGCAATTAAAGGATGAACAAGAAACAATTAGAAAAGCTAACCTGTCCATATAGCCCCCAACCAAAAGTAAGCAATGCTCCTGCATCTGTTGGTGAAAAAAAAAAAAGAGGAATATATTGAGTCAGAATTGTGCTCCCCAGTAAAATGTCTGTCACAAAAGCAACATATCTAAATTGGGCAATAAGCTGCATGAGACATTGTAATATCTTTCTGGTAACAACAGGGGCGAATTTGGAAATGGTGAAGCACCAAGAAAACCCAGGAGTCTCATATTGATATTAGTTAATGTCTTCGAAAGAGAAGAGAAATATAATGACTTGGGTGTTCAAAAACAAGTCTGAAACCTGCTTGAGAGAATCAATGAGCCAATGGATGAGCCAGATAGGATAAGCTACACATCAAAAAGCTCACCTGTTATTACTGCACTATGTCTCCCTCCACATGCAATCTCCTTCACGTAGTTTCCAGGAGTTTTATAAATCTGCCCTTCAGAGCTTATGCTTCCTCGAGAAAGAGCCAACGACCTATCCTTTCCAAATGAGGACTCCACACAAGGTACAGGATGAGGAGATGACACCAAACGTACCCGAGAGCCCAATCCTAGCTGTCCCTCGCCTCCGTAGCCCCAACCCCACACCTGTCCTATATCTGAAACTTCGGGAAAAATATGATAAATCAAGGGTCTTGCTATAAATAATAGATCTTCCGTATCTTCAAACTTCATGCTGCATACTGCCTATGGACCTATATCGTGTAATCAGAATGCAGGGGGGTAGATATACATCAAAGCTATGGCTTGAAGGCGGCAGCAGCTCGGGTTATAGTACTGTTACCTGACAATGCTAATGTATGACGCCCACCAGCAGCTACAGTTGTTATCCTAACTCCTGGATTCAGTGTTACTAGGCATGGTAATGCTGAGAGAGTTTCATCACCTGATGATGAACTTTCAGCAGTTTGTTTTGTTGATGATATTCTTCTTCTCTTTGTGCTTTCTTCACCGCCTCCTTTGCCATCAAAAGCAGATGCAGTTGCACCACTAGATCTTGAACTTTGAGAACGAGGGCTTACTGAAATAGGACTATCTTTTATCAAATTAATCTGCTGCAAGCATCTTATCTAGCCATAAACAATGACCTGTACAGCGGATGAGCTGAGTTTACCTTGTTCTGTCAAAAAGGAATTTTGTCTTTCAAATATATCCTTGTCCGGGCTTCCTCCACTTGGCAATTCCCCAACAACCTTCCCAGAAGGAACACATTCCTTCCAACCCCACGTGTAAACCTCCCCGCTCTCTATAATTGAGAAACAAATATTAAAATTTTACTCCAGAAAATAACATAAGATGCCTCGGCTAACAGGAGAGCTTAAATTCAGCAAGACTAATACCTGTTACTGCAACACAATGGGCCCAACCAGCTGCAGCTTTCACTATAGAAGCTTCATTTGGAAGAGGAAAAGGCTCCGGAATTTCCTGAATTGGAACCAAAACACAAATGTGGGTTATATCTATGAGCACATATAAGAATAAAGACAACAACGACAACGACATGACAACCAAAAATTTTACACCAAACTATCCTACCCCGTGCTTCCCAGATGTCACATAGCTTTGACCTAGATCATCTGTTGAACCCCATGTAATAAGCTTTCCGATCTCTGATTAAGAAAGAAGCAATAAGTACTACAACAGCTTGCAAGCATTCTCCAAGACATCCATAATGAATACATGCAAGACAATGACACTAAGATTTTTCCTTCAAAAAAATTGATTCAAATCCGAATTATTTCTAGCTGTTAAACCCCAAGATTTCCATAGTAAATGAAGAACCAAAAAAATCACTTAAACATTTCAAGAAACTGTGTTTGTCCACTCAGGTGAATTAATCATAAGATTAGCTTCTGGGATTTGGTTGACGCAAAACTGGATTGAAATTTCTTACATTTGGGAATGTATAGAATTCACAAATGAATTGAGAAACAAACCGCAGAAAGAAGAAACCCACTTAATTAAATACTCAGAATAGCAAAACAGAATCATAATTCGTAATACAAGTTGATAAAGAACCAAAATTTCTAAAAATATTCTGAACAAATCAACTCAAATATTGGACCCCAAGAATCAGAATCTAAAATGACAATTTCCAATCCGCCCCAATTTCATTGGCACAAAAAACTTTATTAAAAAAAAATAGTGCTGGCTTTATAGACCAAGTGAATTGTGACACCTCATATTCTATTGCTTTTCGGTCAAAATAGCAGAAAGTTGAAACCTTTACTACTTGTAGCTCAAAGAAGAAAATTATAATTGTGTGTGTGTATGAGAGAGAGAGAGAGAGAGAGGGAGAGGATTGTTGAAACTCATTAAACAACGAAGTAAGGAAATCAAAATCAAATCCCATCAAAGGGCATATTAGGGTTGCAAAAGACAAATTGACAGCATTTCAAGACTAAATACAACTTAAAAATTGAAAATTTAAGACAAGAAACAACCAGAAATGGCCATAGCGAAGCCACACCCGCCACCGCAAACATCATTCCAGGAATGTCCGGCACCAATAGACTGCGGCAGCCGAACCATGACTGGAGATAGTAACGGCGACCTCTGCGGCAAAGCTCCCGGTAGATATCCCCACATGTACACCCATATGTCTCTCTCTCCTCCCCTCCTCAACTCCTCCATTTCGTTCATCTTCACTCCCCCCTCTTCATCCCCGCCATTCATATTGAAAGAAACAAAACTCTAGAGAGAGAATCACAATCCCACACTCAACTTGCTCTCTCTCCCTCCCTTGTGTGGTGAATTTTTGCGATTTGGGTTTGGTTCTGGTTTGTTCTTTTCTGGGTTTTTTCCAGAGAGAGGAGAGAGAGAAAGAAAGGTTGAATATTTTTTGGAAAGTGCCCTGTTCTTTTGTTTGGGCGTGGGGACTTGATGAAAAGACCAGGCGGGGTCGTATCATTTTCAGGCTATTGGGGAAAGCCACGTCGGATGATCACGTGGAGTCTTATGCACGTGTTTCAACCACAGCCGCTAGATGCCTCGGCTATCCTTAGCCAGGAGGTCCCCAGAAGTTTCCAGAAGCTCTTTCTTTCCTCCCTCCTTTCCTTTCCGAAGGGTCTAGATTCTATGCTTTCTACCTCCATTTTCTTTCTTGCCTTTGTCTTTTTCCTTTTTTCTTGACAATAAAAAAGGTGAGCAAATGATTTCCCCAATTATTTAAAAAAGCAATTCAAATTTATACCATAACTGAAAAAAAAATATACATAATTATTTTTTAAATAATTATCAACAAATAATTATCATATATACGTCATAACAACCGATAAAAGATACATTTTCTTATCTTACTAATCAATTTTTGATAATTAAAAATAACATGAGAAAGTTTTAAACTTCTACGCAACACTTTTTTTAGATGTATTCACTCGCTATGCATAATTTTATAAAATAGTTCACATAGTTAATGATTTTTACGATACACAGTTACAAAGTAAAAATCAAAATTATGATTTTATAAAAATAAATAAGAAACTACAATAGAACTATTCTAATTTTAATATAGACAATATAAAATATTACTTGAGTCAATTAATAAAATTTAGCGTCAACGGCAGGCTATGGGGGTTGAAACTTATTACTGAATACTACTATCGAGATTAATAGATCTTAATTTATTATAATTTATTTTTATTTTATTTTATTAGTAATATTTTATAACTAAAATAAAAGTGATAAAATTTTGCAAGTTTCTTTATCGAAGAGATTGCTAAGAAATCTAAATTATTATTATGTTAATAATCTTAATATATTAAGTAATTAAATATTTGAGTTTAAAAGTAATTAAATATTTCTCCCCCCTCCGGAAAAAACCCAGAAAAGAAAAACCCAGAAAAAAACAATTGAGAAAAAAAAGAAGAAAGAAAGATGTAACACAAAAACTTCCTAGGAGCCACCCATCTAGTATTACTTTTGTCCAAACAAGCTTTACTGTGAGAGCTATAATGGAATGAGCTGCATTAGTCTTGGCAAGATCGCCCCTTCAAAAGATGAAAAACTATTCATATCTTGATCGATAAAATCAAAATCAATCAACAGTTAACCTAATAAGTAAAGATGTTATATCATTTAATTAACTTTAGATTCAAAATTTATGAATGAAAAAGATTAAGTGAAAAAAGTTAATATGAGAAGAGTTTTTCTAAATTAGAATCGATAACATTCGGATCAAATGAATCAAAATATGATTTTATATACTGATTGGTTGGTTAGTTGGAAAAAAAAATATATTGATGCTGCAGAGCCTAGCCAAAGGTTCAGACCCAAGACAAAAAAATATATATATTATTTATTTACACTCTAATTAATCCAATGATATATATATTTTTTAATCTCATGCAATGAAAACCATATTTGAATATTAATGCGGGTTAAGGCCCCTAATTTCAGAATGTACTAAAGTCTTTTCCATTCAAGAGTTCAATTAGTAACATCAAAAGTTTATTTGTGAAACTAAAATCAATAAATAGTAAGTTTAGTGAGTAAAAATACTATATCATTTAGCGTAAATTTGATTCGCAGAAGGGGAAGAGGAGGGGGAGGAAAAGAGGTAGATTTATTTCATTTGATGAAAGTAAATGAATTTTCTTCATTTTTATTTGATAGGGATGAAAGGGAAAAAAATGAGTGATATTTTTGTTTTATTTGGTTGGAATGAAAAGTGAAAGTAAATACTATTAATTTTACTATTATTCATTTGTGAAATAATATTTTTAATATTTCTCACCATATTTTTTTAATTTAAAATATTCTTTTAAAAATATAATTTTTTTCTAAAAAATAGTTATTTAATATATTTTTCTTATTTTTATAAATTATTTTTATTATTATTTTATATTAAATAAAATTAAAATATTAATGTAAAAAATGTAAAATTAGGAAAAATAATTTTTTTATTAAAATTGATGAAGAAAATTAAATTTTATTAATTTATATTAAATAAAATTAAAATAGAAAAAAATTTGATAATTTTGTAAATATTAAATAAATGCAATGATAAATTTGTCTAAAAATCATATTTTCTTCCATTTTTATTCACTTTAAAACGGAAATAATTTCTTAAGATGAAGGAAAAGGGATTACCCCTACTTTTACTTTCCATCCCCATTTTCTTTCTTACCAAACGAGTGAAAAATATTATTTTCTTCAACTTTTACTTCTTCTCTCATTTTTCGTCCACTTTTTACCCCAACCAAACTATCATTTAATCAAATTTCGAATTCAAAATTTATGAATGAAAAAATCTATATAGAAAAAGTTCTTTCTAAATTAGATCTGATAATATTCGGAGCATATTAATCAGAATATGATTGTTAATTGAAAAAAAAATCTTGATCTTGCACGGCCTAACCAAAGGTTTAGGCCTAAGACCCAAAAAAAAAGTTATTTATACTCTAATAAATCCAGTGATATACTTTTTTTTTTAATCTCATGTAACGAAAACTATATTTGAATATTAACACGGTTATGGCCCCCGATTTGTTCGTATTGTAGAATATACCAAAGTGTTTTCCATGAAAGAGTTTAATCATTTAATCAGTAACATCAGGCTTTCTTTGTCTTGTTTTGTTTTTTTTTTTGTTATTTTTTGTTTTTTTTTTTTTTACCAAGTCCTTAAAGTAACCATTTGAGATTTTAAACCATCAGCCCCAATAGAATTTCTAGGAGACATAATCATACAACAATTTCAAATATTTGTTCAAACCAGAGGTCCTAAAATGGTTATTCTGGATTAGCACCGTCTTAAAATCGTAATGTAAAGATATTAACTTTAAGCGTTGAAAATAAATAAATACAAAAAACTCCAATATACCATTGGTCTATCAAATTCCCTTAATTAAAAGTAATTTGGTATAGAATTAATCACATTTTAAATACAAAAATTAGGGTTTTACCATTTCAGCAAGTTTGAAGTAGTGGCTTTGTTAAGCTTGTCCCAGAGTATCATATATTTAGGTATGAAACTTTCATATTTTTTACATAATAAATGTATTTTGTCCTAACTTAAAAACAAATAAATTTAGATAAAACATATAATTTTAATATTCAACTCAAATTAAATTGGCCAATGTTTAGATCCTAAAAGTTTCTTTTTTTGTTACACTGAGATGATTTGAATCTGAAATTATAACATTGGGGGGAGAGAGGTTATAATTGTTTCCTTGGGGATATCCTAAAAGAATCCTTCAAACGTGATGGAGTCCATCTAAAACGTCATACTTGATTATTGGTTTTTTTTTCTTTTTGTCGGAATAAAAATTTGATTATTTTTCCCGTCGTCTCTTTCCAATGCATTGACTTACGAGTACCATGCCACCAAAGTCATGAGCATAAATCTTCCTTCACAAAATAAAAATAATTTTTTTTAATATTTTTTCTTTAATTTTCCTATTACCCACAAAAAGAAAAAAAGGGGTTCAAATCTAAAATTTTTTTCATTACTATAATTTTAAATTATTTTTTTGGGGGGGGGGGGAATATTTTGGTGGGGTCTCTTCCTTTTATTCTTTATCTAGCTCGCATTGAAGGAAGGAAAAAAAAAATTATATTTTGACCCTCTTGGATTTTATTTTATATGATAATAAGAAGAAGAACTGAAGTGAATGCAGAAGTTCTCATTTTTCAACAATTTTAAATCTTTAAAAATAATTCAAAGTTAACATCTTCAACACAAGGTGGGAGTAATTGTTTATAAATATTGTGTAACATCTTCACAAGTTCATCACGGTTAGATGAAAGCCAAGAGTTAAAAAGATGCAATGATAAGATGCGTGATCTCAAGCAATTGGCATTCACATTCAACAAGACCCACCACCACATTATGAAATTTCTCACTAATAATATTAAAACAAATTTTCAAATACAGTCATTCGAATATTTTATTTTTTTGGTACATATTGAGACTCGAATCCGAATATATTACAAAGGGGGAGGGGAGGGGTCGAATCAAAACATAACTGTTTGTTCTATCATAATTATTATTTAACATAATCCCGAAAGAATGGTGACAAGATTTTTACAATATTGTGCCCAAATTATATAGAAGAGCTAGTTACACTTCAAAAAGTATGGATATCATAGTTTTGAAATGGATCAAAATACCATCCAGAGGTGTTTAACTCATCACATGATTCACTAAGTTCATAAAGCCTCTTAAGCTTCATTTTTTATTGCCATTTTCTTTTTCAACCTAATGAAAGGGAAACGTTATCTTACTAGAGCCGAAGTGACTTTGAGAAGCATACGCACTACCCCATTAGTGGTATCAATATTGAATGTGTGTGAATATCCAATGAATCTGTAAGTCTTTCATTACTCTTTTGTCTATTTTATTTTTAATTTAAAAATAATTAAATAATAACTAAAAAAAATCAAAACTTCATCAAAATCTGAAATTAGATTTAATTGTATCCAATCCTAGAAGTCTAATGTCGGCTCAAAACATTCCTAAGTAGCACTACGAGAAAGTTTTCAATGTTTTTCAAAAGCAGTCAACCTCAAACTTACCATTTGGACTAATCTCCTATGAGTGTAGCGGTAGGGTGTTAGATTCCCTTAATCAATATTTTGAGTTTGAACATTAGGAATGGAGTAATAGGAATTGGGAGAGCCAACCCTATAATAGGCCTATAGTACTCGACCAAATTAGTCGACACAACTCGGATATCAGCGGATCAAAACTCAAAAAAAAAAAAAAAAATAAAATAAAATTGCACCATTTGGAGTTGGAAGGACTTCGACTACCAACCGTCTTTGCTGGCCCACGGGCCAACCCAAAAGGGCCCAAAAAGGAGGCTGGACACACACATCATCCACCCTTTTGCTCGCTTCTTCATATCACTTTTGAACTTTGGTATTGTGATAAATTGTGATAAATGCACCAAAGACTTAACTAGGAACCACTTATATTATAAGTGGTCTATCCATTTTAACAAAACAATATCACTCATTGATTGAACGCAATTCAAAAAACCCTAAACTTTGAGCCTCATAATCCACCAAAAGCCCCACCTTTCCCAAATCAAAACAAAGCCATGGCCCTTCTAATAATATACCCTATTTCTCTCTCATCATTTGATGGGGTCACCCCAAATTTTTTGATTAGGTGAACCATCAACAGGAAACCTCAAAATAATTATTTGAGAGGTCTATCAAGTGAGTCAACAAAACCACTCACTAGTTCAGTATCTTGAAAAACCTAGACGTTTATCAATCTCTAGTGTAGCGGTGGGGCGCTAAATCGCTTTAATAATGGGTTTTGAGTTCGAGCTATGAGAATGGATAAACAAAAATTAAAAGAATCAAATTTTTAATAGATCTCACAATTTTAATAGAATTAATTAAATAAAGTCAAAATAACGGTGATATCAAATAATTCACTTAGACAGAAAGAAACCCCTAAACTTTTGACCTTCGTAATCCATTTAGCAAGTATGACCCAATTGCAGGCCCATTTAGAATAGGCGCATCTAACTCTACTCTTTGCTGACCATCTAATGGGGTCTCAACGCCGCTGAGCTTCAGCTCAAGTGGTATATTTTTCACTCTATTTTATAATAGGATTAAGTTTGAATCTCAGTATGAAAAATGGGGTCTAAATTAGGAAGAGTGAATTTTGTGGTTACCAAATACAAGGTCGATGATTGTCCGCATGTGACCCCAAAATTTTTTATGGCAGATCTTTTGTTTCCGAAGGATCATAATCATCAAACTTTGGTGGGGTTAATACTACATTGATCTATTAACTAAATTCATAATGTCAAGGGGATGAAATGAGTCAAAAATTAAATAAAATGATTTTTTTTATTAGTTTGCCCAACCTAATATGAATTGATACATCTAATTTTTAACTATCTAAATGACTACTTAATGCCAAAGGTGACGAGATTTAGTTTGAGTGCTCTTGCTACAATCATTAATAGTAGCATTAATATCTGGAAAATAAATGTATCGAATGATTATTTGGTAACACAAATAAAATGGTCCATAATCACAATATCACACAACCAAAGAGTAAATAATATCGCAAATCGGTAGTTGAGCTCAAAATGTGAAGATCAACAAATATTCTATCTTACTAATGAACAATCGGTCTAGTGAAATATGATGTTAGATCATTTAATTAAATCTCAGGTTCGAAACTTAAGAATAGAAAAGAAGACGCTAGGAGAGCCACCCTCAAATAGTGTTCTCATAGATAATCGAATCGGATTAGTTAGAGTATAATTTCAGATATCTACGGTTGAGCTTAAAAAAAAAGAATAATTTCCCCAGATAATTGAGATCTTAGTACAAGTGCAATATGGGTGTATGGGATGCAGAAAAACTGTAGCTTGAGCTGAAATAAAGCAAATCTACAGCAATCTTCCCTTTCCACAATCCAACAAGTTTACGATTCAGTTTCCCTTTCCCTTTCAACAAGTAAGATGTATGAAATCAAAGGTAGAACCATTTTTTATACAAAAATCTTAACAAATGAAACAGGCTAGGGAAATAAGTTGCAAACACAGATACAAAATACACACCTAAGGTATCCCATTAACATGAATGATTCTGAATGGATGCCATTGTGGATCTTGAAGACACTCCTCCCATAATGAGCATGGTTCCGAGGCCCTTTCATCAGCTTCTACAGCACTCTACTTTCGCTTCATTGTTTCAAGAAATGGTTTACTGTCAAGTTCTCC
This sequence comes from Dillenia turbinata, assembly GCA_037126225.1. Lineage (NCBI taxonomy): Eukaryota > Viridiplantae > Streptophyta > Magnoliopsida > Dilleniales > Dilleniaceae > Dillenia > Dillenia turbinata. The sequence continues at coordinate 2,876,938 of JBAMMX010000009.1, forward strand.
CATCCCCTTTAAGCCAATATGAGCAAGATTTGACATGTCTTTGAAGCCCTGCAAAGCCCAAGTTTATTGCCTAGAAACATTGGATTTAGATATGATTAAGGAAAGTGGCAACATTTTCCAAAGAAACAAAACAAAGTCATCAAATCACGACTCGCATCAGAATTGGAAAATAGATGAGTGAGCAAGATCTTTTGCACATAAGTGTAAATAAATGTCCATAAATCAAAGATCAAGTCTCTTTTTAATTAATTTGCATATTGCGGGTAATTCTAATATTATTAAGTTATTTGTATGGTCTCAATATCAACAGCATAGATTTGTCTTATGTTTATTCCAACCCAAATATATAAAATAAAAAATAGTTTTTAAGTGAAAAATAATTTTAAGACATGCTTATCTCCAATCTCAATTTATATTCAATCACTCATTTCCACAGCTTCATAATATTGTTAAGTTATTTCTATGATTAGTATCAATAGCATAAGACATTGATGTGTCTTACGTTTATTCCAACCCAAATATATAAAATAAAAAATAGTTTTTATGTGAAAAAAAAATTCAACAATAACAATAATAACAACTTGAACCTTAATCCTAAAATTTGGGGTTAACCTTTTGAGAGACAAATATAATATACTAAAATAATAATAATAATAATAATAAAAATAAAATATAAAATAAAATATAAAATATAAAATATAAAAATATAAAAACCGCATACATATTATCTAAATATATTTATAATACGAAAAACGATGATTTAACTTATTTTAATTCGCTTACACCATTTGTTCCTATCCGAAATCATCTTTTCAGTTAATCCTTTAACTGTTATATCTTTGCGAATATATTGCATTTAGATTTTTAATACTCTACCTCATTGTTTTATTAAATGTTATATATTTAAATTCTCGATTCTTCTAATTAGTGTATATTTAGATTTTTGTTGTACATGTCCAAATTAGAGTTTTTGAAAAACCCAACTCCAAATTCCATTCCGACTTCGAATCTAAGGTAATTTCTTATTCTAAACTTCGTATTTGACTTCGTTTATATTAGATTAGAGTTTATTGTTAGAAATCCAAGGAGTTGGCTGAGGAACGAAAACCCTAGGCTAGAGAAATTATGTGGAATTTGGGAAAAATATTAGTAATTGTAATTAGGGGTTGTTAGTGATGCGAATAACCTTACAATGGAGCAATGAGAAGTAGAAACGTGAACACCCAAAATTTAGGGTCATGATAATTTAGGGAAAATTAGGAAAATTTAGGAAAAAATTCATAAACCCTAGAAATAATTGAGAATTGACAATGCTCTGTGATTTATTGGTTTAGGAAACCGATTTGGAGATTGATAAAGAAATTTCGTTGGATTAAATTGGGGTGTCGGGAGTAAATACCATTCTTAAAGGTGAGTGGACGGTTTATTATGTTTTTAAATGAGTAACTTATTTTAAAATTATTTTATAAATGATTTTGAAAGATTTTTACAGGTTTTATATAAATTGTTTTGTGATTGTGGGATGTCTGAATTGAAACGTGAAGTATGAATGCATCAACTGTATTTATAAATGCATGTATGCCATGTATTATTAATATTATTTTATAAATTACTATGGTATGAAATTGATGATTATTTGTTGGAAATGATGGCACACGTGATTTGTGAAATGACATGTTTGAGAAATGAATGGTGTTGTTAATTAATGGCTATAGTTATTCCCATCATGGAGCGACCCGATAGGGTGGTGTGGTTGGGGTTGGATGTGTGGGGAAGATAGACGTCTCTCCCTTTGTCGAAATTGTACTATATCTGGTTTGCACCCCCGTGAGGTATGAGCCAACGCCAAGGAAGAGGGTAGTGTTTTGAAATATTGGATTGAAAAGCCCTTGGCGGATTTTCGTCTAGATTCGGCCAAACTTAGGACGGAAGTGTTTTCGATGGAATCTCATGATTTTCTGAAAGAATGATTAATGTGGATGCATGTTTTGTGAATTATCTTGATTTATTGAAAATGTTTTACATATATAAAGTGTTGTTCATGAGATATACCTTGACTCCTCCACATTCACCCTCATTTATGAACATAATTACACCATTGCACTCCACTCACTGATTATTTCCAATACTCACCTATCTTTTCACATTTTTCAGAGGATACTTAGCTGGGAGATTGGATGTTGGAGCTTGTGAAGGGATTATCTTGCTAATTTGCTTAGCTATTTTAGTGATGTAGGGTTTATTTTGATTTGATGTGTAATCCATGGAAGGGAAAACTTGTATCATTCTTTTAGTATAGATTTAATCAATACTTGTTTCATATATAGGAGAAAGTATTTGTAGAATCCTTACATCGTTTATGTTGGAAATTGCTCATTTTTGTTTAAACTCCATTTTTTTGAAAAAACTTATTGTTTAAATGAGACATTTGGACTTTATTTAATTTTGGAAAGGCTAGGACGGCCGGATGTGTGCATATGATTTGGATTGGCCGAATTGGCCTCATGTGTGTGCTGTTTGGATTTAAATGGACCGATTGGTCTTTTGATTATTTATTATCAAATTGAATTATAAACAAGTTATACAGGTGGATAGTCTAATGGTGTCCTGGTATATAGGGAGATTCTCCCGATATGCCGAGATAACGCGATGATTATTACGTGCTCGATTCGAGCATCAGCGCGTGACAGATGCAACATAAGAACTTAGAAGGTCACCTATTCTTGTATTACTTTCCTCGAAAGGTGCTCAACCCAAGAGTTATAATAGGGTGCAGTGCATTAGTGCTAATATGACCACACCCCAAAACATAAAAAGGGATTTATATCTTGATCCTGTAAAACCAATGGACGTCAACCCAGTGAGTAAGAGTATTAGCTCTATTAATCAAGTCTAGATAATGAATTAGATTCGATAATATTCAGATCAAATTAATTAAAATATGATTATGAATACCGTAATTTAAAAAAAAAAATCTTGATCCTGCGTAGCCTACCCAAAGGTTGAGGCCCAAGACCCAAAAAAAAAAAAAAAAAAGACTTATACTCTAATAAATCCAGTGGTATACTTTTTTTTTTTAATCTCATGAACGAAAACTATATTTGAATATTAAAGCTGGTTATGGCCCCCAATTTGTTCCTATTGTAGGGGTTGCTAAAGTATTTTCCATTAAAGAGTTTAATAGGCTTTCTTTGTTTTCTTTATACCAAGCCCTTTTAAAACAACCATTCGAGATTTTAAACCATCGGCCCAAATAGAATTCATAGTATACATAATTATACAACAATTTCGAATTTTTGTTCAAAATAGAGGTTTTAAAAAATGGTTATTCTCGATCTGTACCGTTTTAAAATCATAATATAGAGACATTAACTTTAAGCATCAAATCTAAATAAATACAAAAAGCTCCAATATACCATTGGTCTATCAAATTCCCTTAATTAAAAGTAATTTGGTATAGGACTAATCACATTTTAAATACAAAAATTAGGGTTTTACCATTTCAGCAAGTATGAAATAGTGGCTTTGTTAAGCTTGTCCCATAGTATCACAATATTTAGGTATGAAACTTTCATATTTTTTACATAATAAATGTAATTTGGCCTGACTTAAAAATAAATAAATTTAGATAAAATATATAATTTTAATATTCAAATCAACTTAGATTGGGCAATGCTTAGATCCTAAAAGATTCCTTCAAACCTGAGGGAGTCCGTCTATAAACGTCGTACCTGATTATTGATTTTTTTTTCTTCTTGCCGACCGAATAAAAATATGATTATTGATGTGGTCCTTTCTTTCTAACGCATTGACTTCTAATGAGTAAGCATGCCATCAAAGTCCTGAGCATGACTCTTCCTTGACAAAATAAAAATAATCTTTTATATTTTTCCTGTAATTTCTCAATCACCCAATGAAGAGAAAAAAAGGGTTCGAATCTAAAATTTTTATCATTACTATAATTTCAAATTATTTGGGGGTGAATATTTTGGTGGGTTCTCTTCTTTTTATTCTTTATCTAGCTCACATTGACGGGAAAAAAATATTCTATTTTGACCCTCTTGGATTTTAGTTGATATGATAATAAGAAGAAGAATTGAAGTGAGTGAATGCAAAAGTTCTCATTTTTCAACAATTTTAAATCTCTTTAAAAATAATTCGAAGTTAATATCTTGGGCACAAGTGGGAGTAATTGGTTATAAATATTGTGCAACATCTTCACAAGTTCATCAAAGTTAGATGAAAACCAAGAGTTAAAGATACAATGATAAGATGCCTGATGGAAAATGTTTACTACTATACCAAACTGATTGAGTAACAATGATGGTTATCTCTAACACTTTCTTTTAAGTTCATTTTTTTAGTGCATGTCACATCACAACTTTTGGAAAATAAGTAATGAATCAAAATATATCCATTTGTTTTGTCATAATTTTAAAAGAAAGGCGATAAAATTTTTACCTAAAGTATACAATATCATGCCCAAATCATATAGAAGAGCTAGTTTCAATACAAAAGTATGGATATTGTTCTTTTGAAATCAATCAAAATACCTTCTAGAGGTCTAACTAAACATTCATAAACATATTTTAACTTATCACATGAAGTTCATAAAGCCTCTTAAGCTTCATTTTTTATTGCCATTTTCTTTTTCACCTAACGAAAGAGAAACGCTTTCTTACTAGAGCCAAAGCAAATTTGAGAAGTATGCAAGGAGTTTAATATCGGCTCAAAACATTCCCAAGTAGCAATAAGAAAACGTTATAATGTTTTTCAAAATCAGCCACGCTCAAGCCTTGCTCATTGCACTATTTGGAGTTGGAAGGATTCGACTACCAGCAGCCTTTGCCGGGTCCCGGGCCGACCCAAGCGGCCCCAAAATGGAGGTACAGACATTATCCACCCTTTTGCTCGCTTCTTCAAATCAATCAACTCTTTTGAACTTACACTACCGTAAAACGGATATTTAACGATCAAAATTATTGATGGATAAAAATTCTTCACTATATATAATGGATTTGTGATGGATTAATGATAAAAAAATTAGTAACGGATTTAGCGACGAAAAAATTCGTCGCTAATTCTTCCGTCGTTAAAATTAGTGACAGAAAATTTCCATCGCTAAAACTTTTCTAGACAAATTAGCGACAAATTTAGCGAGAGAAAAATCCGTTGCTAATTTTTCTGTCGCTAAAACTTGGAAATTTTTTTTGTTTATGTTAAATATAATTTTGTATTTTTATTAAATATAATTTTATGTTTTTATTAAATATAATTGTGTTTTTATTAAATATAATTTTTTGTTTTTATTAAATATAATTTTGTGTTTTTATTAAACATAATTTTGTATTTTTATTAAATATAATTTTGTGTTCTTATTAAATATAATTTTGTATTTTTATTAAATATAATTTTTTGTTTTTATTTAATATAATTTTGAGTTTTTATTAAATATAATTTTGTATTTTTATTAAATATAATTTTGTATTTTTATTTTTATCAAATATAATTTTATCTTTTTATTAAATATAATTTTTGCTTTTGTTAAATATAATTTTATATTTTTATTAAATATAATTGTGTCTTTTTATTAAATAAAATTTTTTCTTTTTATTAAATACAATTTTTTCTTTTTATTAAATATAATTATATTTTTTTATCAAATATAATTTTGTGTGTTTATTAAATATAATTTTGTGTTTTTATTAAATATAATTTTTTATTTTTGTTAAATATAATTTTTTGTTTTTATTAAATATAATTTGGTATTTTTATTAAATATAATTGAGTCTTTTATTAAATATAATTGTATATTTTTTAAATATAATTTTATGTTTTTATTAAATAAAGTTTTAAATTTTTATTAAATTAGAGTATTGTATTTTTAATATTGAGAATTAGAAAGAAAGTATAGAAATAGAAAAAAAAATAAACTAATAACACAAAGGTGATGATGGCATGGTAGTTAGCGAGGTGATTTTCAGTAACGAAATTTTCCGTCGCTAATACTTTTAGCGACGGAAATTCGGGTATCAGCGACGGATATTTCCGTCGATGATACCCGTTTTTCTAGTAGTGTTAGGTGTTGTGATAAATGCACTAAAGACTTGACTAGAAACCACTTATAACTGGTCCGTCTATTTTAACAAAACAATACCACTCATTAGTTGAATGCCATTCAAAAAAGCCTAAATTTGATCCTCATAATCCACCAAAATCCCACCTTAACCAAATCAAAATAAAGCCATGGTCCTTCTAATAATATATCCTATTTCTCTCTCATATTTTGATGGGGTAACCTCAAATTTTTTGATTAGGTGAACCACCAACAAGAAACTTCAAAATAATTATTTGAGTAGTCTAACATGATCAAAGCACGACTCGAGCTCGAGTTTGGGTCGTTCGAAATCGAGCTCAAGCTTGAGCCCATACTATGTCGAGCTTGAAGCTCAACAACCTATCCGAAATCAATTAATTATAAAGTTCATCCCGTACACAAAGTACTCCCCGACTTACGGAAGTAGGGAGATAGTAGACGTATATGTACATAACCTTTCCCGAGATCAATTAGTTATATTTTTTTTAAATGATTATATATATAATTATATTTATAAGTATACTCTTTTAAATACTTTACCCGAGATCAATTAATTAAGAGATACTATCCGATGACACTTTGAGTCGAGTTCAAGGTTGAGTTCGAACTCACCTAACTAACACTCGAGTCGAGTTTGGGTATCGACACTATTTTGACTCGACTCGAGTGTCATAACATCTCTAGTTTGAGTCAATAAAACCACTCACTAGTTTAGTATTTAGAGAGTCAACCCTTAAACGGGTTTCACATCTACTCAAATCAAATTAGTTAGATTTTTAAATATCAATAGTCAAGTAAAAAAAAAAAAACTATATTAGCGTCTTGAAAAACCTAAACGTTAATCCATTTAACAAATATGATCCAATTGTATCAAATTATTGGCCCACATAGAATAGGTGCATCTAACACAACTTCTCTCCGGTGATCTTCTAATGGGATCTTACCTAATTAGGGCAAGTGAATTTTGTGGTCACCAAACACAAGGCTGATGATTCTCTACATGTGACCCCAAAATTTTTTGTGACAGATCTTGTGTTTTTGAAGGATCATATAATCATCAAACAGTGTAAGGTTATTGGGTCCTCAGGTCTAGAAAACTTTGGTGGGTTCTGCATTGATCTATTAACTAAATTCATAATGTCAAGGGGATGAAATGAGCCAAAAATTAAATAAATTGACTCTTACATGTTAGTCTACTCGATCGAATATGAATTGATATATAAGAGTTTGCATTTATGGTTGCCAAGAATTCTCTCAGACTCGCCCATCTCGCATTTGATCAAGGATTGCAAAGAAGAAATCAGTATTACCTCCATCAAAGGCTCAACTCAAATCCTCTATGAAGTTCACCACAACAGACACTCGAAAAAAGGTATACCGAAATCTAAATTCGATCCATAATTCCTTGCAAGTGCTTTCATGTTCCATCTCTGCAATCGCTGAATATTTATGATCTATTGTTATATATCTATCTGCCATTGGTTGGAATACTTATCTGAACATGAATTGCCCTGCATTTGTTGAGTTAATCTATGAGTTCTATATAATATTTCAATTCCAAACTCCTAAGGATTTCACTTCATATACTCCTAGGTTAATTTCGTTTAGGCTATTGAATCACGCATTTCGTATGTCATTAACTGAATTTAATGTTGCATTAGGGTTTTTAGAGGAAGGTCAAACTTAGTCAAATATGTGATTTTCCATCTCATTTTAATTATGACTACATTGCTATTTGGGCTGACATGTCTTCAGACTTTTCAAGCTACCACCCTAGTCATTCTAAGGGTAGCAAGTTGAAAGACCTTGCATTACAAATAATTCATAGATTCTTAACCTTTAGTTTTTCGGGTCGTAAAGATAGTTTGGCTATTTACACGAAACCTGAATTATTTTATCTTAGGTGCATGCAAAAAAAAAAAATAAAGGGTTAATTTTGGATATTGGGTACTGTCTCAATTTCTATCTTGTGTCAACAAATCCAGGAGACCATTGATCTTAGGATCACTGATAACCCAATTGGCTATGAATCTAGGCATATTGAACTTAAATGATAACACTTTGCGTATTGCAAGCCCGATTGACCCGTTGGATTTAGATTGTTTAGTGCGTATAGGCATTATGTCGTCTTTGAATGGTCACTACTTTTTTAACCTCTAGGGCAAGTACGGGGAGAAGTATTCTTCTCTGCATGCAAGTTCTTCTGCGCATAGGGACATTCCCCCGCCTTCAGGCCAACCTTCTGCGGACTCGTGGTGCGTGATGGATGAACGTTTTTTCGTTTGGAGCCGAACCTGATGGCTTATATCGAGTCCATTGGCTTTTGGCCACCATTCCCACCTTCACCCTAGAGGAGTATTGTTCTGCCTCACTTTTGTTTTTCGCTTGTTTCATTATTATTATTATTATTATTATTATTATTATTATTATTATTATTTGCATTGTTCTTACTTTCATTTTGATCTCTCTTGATTTAGACATACATTGAGGACAATGTATGATTTAGGTATGGGGGAGTGTTTAGTAGTTTTCTAGGTGTTTTAGTTTTTACTTAATTTAAGATTGTTCGATTTTGCTTAAATTAGGATTTGATTTAGGGTTTATATATATATATATATAATTCTTTCGAAATCTCTTAATTAATGTGTGCTATTTGGTTGACTGAAAACATATGAAAAATAGCTTGTATCAATGGTTTTTTATGCTTGAAATAGCTTTTCATGTTTTTAATAGTTTTTTTTTTTGAATGATAAGCATGAAAGATTCAACCCAAATCGCATTTAAAAGTGAACTTTTGAGTTTAAAGCGAGTAAATTCATTCGTTATGCTTAGAATTTTCTTTCTTACTGAGTGATTATTGCCCTTGGATTGCTTATTCTATAATTTGCTCTGTTATGCATTTTGAGATCACATCTAAGGGTTTCATATATTGAAATGATAAAGGCACCTAGGTTTTTTTTTTTTTTTTTCCCTTTTTTGCCTTTCGTAAAAATTTCTACCTTGATTTTTATTCCCCTTAGTGAACCAAGCTAAGTTTAAAATCTTTTCTTTCTTCTCAACCCTCTTATTACAACACCAAAACCTTTATTTTTACATTACGTTTCGACCCTTATACCAAAGATGATATTAGTTATATGATTGCCTCATAAGATTTATATTGATTAAAGTCTTGATATTGATATTTGCCACATATGAAAGATGAAGGGATTTGATGACTCTAAAAAAGGAAGGAAAAATTTTGATTTTGTTTATTTTTTGTGTTGGGGTATTCTTCATTACAAAAAGAACAAAAAAAAGTAGCTGTGGAAAAAAAAAAAGAGATAAAAAAACACTGCATCTATGAGAATTTCATTTCAATCATGGATTGTAGATAAAAAGTATGATATTTTTATGCGCTTTTGATTGTTGGCTATGTTGAGCACATGCGGGTAACAAGATCATTTATTTTTTGTGTGCTATTTATGTAGGGCAAATATGTTATCGTAGAAAAATTGTATGGTTAGTTACATATTTTTCTTTGGTATATTTTAAACCTTTGATATGCAATTTATCTTACCCCCAAACCCTAGTCATGTTACAATCAAATGAAAGACCTTTAAATTGATGTATGAAATTCAAATTATCAAGTAGTGGAGATTTGATATATTTGCGAGTATATGGTAATGTCAATTCTAATGTATTGATTTAAGTGTTATTGATATATTTTTCACCTCTTTTCAAGTGCATTTCAATGAACCCTGGGAGAGGATGTTGGATCTTACCTTTTGATTTCATAAGAAATTGTTAGGCTGTGTGATTGCTGTTTTGGGTACAAATCACTGTAAAGTACTTGTTGTTCTGATTTTGTTTTTGATCGGACTTTTATGGTGCTTATTAACTTGGAGCTTGGAAGAAGAAAAAAAATAAAAAGGATAATTTTGTTTTGTTTTTGTAGAAACACTTAAGGACAAGCATCATCTAGGTATAGAGGAATTTGATATGGACAAAATAAGTATAATATTGATAATTTGTTATACATTATTTTTGAGTGAATATTATACTAATTTTAGATATTTTATGTTTAGATTCAATGGAGGACTTTCATGGAGAAAAATAGAGAAATTGAGCTAAATTGGTGACATTGCATGTAAGAAGGGAATTTGGACAGAACTATTCAATCGTTAGAATGTGGGCACGCGAATTTCAAAAAAGTCGGACGAAAATTGGAAACTTGAATGTGGAAGACTCTTTTAATTAGATTTTGAGAATTTAGAAATTTTTGATATTTTTGTAATTTTTATTTAGCCTTTGAGTTGTATAAAAATATTTAGAAATTTTCATTCCTCGTTATTTTGATAATTAGGATTACAATACTTTTACCTTAAGTAAAAAAAGGTAAAAGAATAGAATTCCTTGTTTTTAGGAGTTTGGGTTGACTTTAGGAAACTGTGGTTGCTTTAGAAAACAAAGAGTTGTTTTGTGGCACCGAGAAACAAAGGTAGAAAATAAAAAAGTAAGTAAAAAAAAAAAAGTCAAAGGAGAAAAAAAAAAAAAAAAAACCAAAACCGCTTTACTCTTCCTTTTCTCCTCACCCGACTGTTATTTTTTTCCCTCATTCTCTCATCTCTCTCTCTCTCGAATGTCTCCCACTCCCTACACTCTCACTCACTCTCTCAACAAATCTTCATTTTCTCTCTTTAGAATTTATTAACCCTCATTAAAATCACTCCATCTACCCTCTAGAACCCCAAACAAACTTGCATTGGGAGAAATTTGGGAGAAATCTAGAGTTTATACAAAATGGAGAAAAATTGGGGATTTTGAAATTTGACACCTTCGGTTTGATCCAACATCATAATCAAGGTATTTTTCACTCCCTAATCTTGGGTTTAGTTTCATTAGTGCTAGATTGTGATGCATTATTGGAATTTTGGAGATTTAGTTAGAAAATCAAAACCCTAAAATTAGGGACTTCGGAAATTAGGAAAGAATTAATGAACATTGATGATATATCTTTATAAATGATGTGGTTAGGACATATATTTCACTTATTGTTGAGTTTTGTTGGAATAAAATGAAAACCCTAAATTTTCCTACAAGGTGGACGGTTCATACATGCTGTGATCTTTTAAGTCATAACTCCTTCTACACTACTGCAAACTGAATAAGGTTTATTTTTGTTGAAACTAGACTTCTAGAGCTTTAAATTGACAAATGTTTCAAAGGATTTCGTTGAGAACTGAATTTTTGATGAATTTTTGAAGTGGTATGAAGTCTGTAGAAAACTCTATTCTGTGTCCTGTTCTGGCCATGAGTTTTACTATGGATTTGAGCTGTCTTTGAGATAGATTTAAACTTAAGTCTGAACATGAAAGTTGTAGATCATTGTCGTATCTTTAATTTGAGACCTGAATCACTTAAATCCAATATGTGTGGTGAAAGTTATGACAATTTTTCCATGGCTGCGCAGATAGGAGTTATAAATTCTGGACAATGATGTTCATGGACTTAGATGTTTTGGTATGATTTGAATGAATTTAGGACATAAACATCAAAGTTGTAGTTTTATGTCTAATCTTTATGTAAAAATTGGAATTTCCATGATCTAAGAAGTATAGATCAAGATACGGTTATTTTTCTATAATATGTTGTGTCAGAAATTTATTGAAAAATTAAGAATTGTGATATATTAGAAAGAACCTATTTGCTCTAGGGTGGGTATACGATTTAATGATTAATTTATGACCAATGTCTTAGGTTGAGACATTCAGAATCAAAAGAGGGTTGGATTTTGTTTGATTTGGAAATTAGGAGTGAATACCCTCCCAAGAAGTGAGCGGATGGTTCATTGTGATTTTAAATGAGTAAATTGTTTAAAATTCTTTAGAAGTAATTTTTAATGATTTTTACATGATTTATATGAATTGTTTTGTGATTGTGAAATGTTTAAAATGAAAATTTGAATTGCGAACGCATTCATTGAATTTATAAATGAATGTGTGCCATATATTATGGAATATTTGAATTATGAATGTTATGGTACGATTTAGAAATTATTTTGTTGAAATTTTGACACATGAATTGTGAATTGGATATTTGCGATTGAAACAGTGCATGAGATCAATGGCTCTAGTCATTCCCTTCACGGAGTGACCCGACGGGGTGACGTGGTTGGGGTTGGATGAACGGGGGAGACAGACGTGACTCCCTTTACCGAAGTCATGCTATATCTGGACGCACCCCGGTGAGGTACGAGTCAACGCTAAGGAACAGAGATTTAGTATTTCGAAATATGTGGATTAAAAATCCCTTGGCGGGTTTTTATCCGGGTTCGGCCAAACCTGGGACGGGAGTATTTTTTATGGAGATCCTGTGATTTTTGGAAAGTCTAAACTTTGTGGATGCCTGTTTGTTTGAAATTACTTTGATTTTTCAAAAATTATTTTATATTCAATGAGTTGTTTATGACATATGTTTTGACTCCCCCACACTCACCCCTCATTTATCGCATAATTATGTCATTGCACTCCTGTCACGCCCCGAACCGAAATCGTGAATAGTCGCCCGTTGCTCTGGATGCCGACTGTATTTCTACAGAAAATCGGGCAGAACCTCCCCATAAATCGGAGGTCTCCTATGTACAATTCAACCTGTTTAAACCTGTATAATACAAAATCATCCTGAAAATAAAACAAATGGCCATCCCGGCTTCTCCAAAACCCATCAACCACAGCAGACATCCAGAACAACGCCAGGCTAAGTAATTCACCAACAGTCCTAACCACAGACCTCTACTGTCATGCTCAACTAGAGCATGAGCAGCCGCCACATCGAGCGGACCTAAATTTTATATAATATACAATAGTTTCCCAAGTAAAGAGTTTAAATGTTTACAAATGCCTCAATGTAAGTATAATATGAGAGTTTCACAACAATGCCCATAATTATTATAGTCATCCCATAAAAATGTACACGGTCAACTACGGACCTCAACAAGACCTTGCAGGGTCGAAAATAAAATACGTAATTTATCTTTCAAATTTAAACTTAATCCTTACCGTAGAGAAGAACCAAACCCGCCTAGGATCAACTGAAATCTCTAGACTCTGAAACGTCGCTCTAGCACAACGATCCTGTCTGAGGGAGGAAAGAAGAGAGGTGAGTATCTATGGGAGGATACTCAGCAAGTGAGGGGAAAGACATCGTGCTATCAATATCAAGTGTGAACTTGGAGTGTCAAAGCATTTAATACAATATCGAGTATATGAAAACAACGTGCAGTTTTAAACATATCTCAAGGCACACATCACAAAATAACATATGCATCCATCTATGTATCAAATCATATGAGAAGAGCGGCCGAATAAACAACCCCGGCAATGGTCTACCTCGACCAAGAACGGGCACATTGGGGGTTTTCACATGCAAATGTCAAAAATGACTCTCTACCCCAATGTTGGCCACAGGCTACTCCAACTAGCCTGTAAATAATAATAATAATAATAATCATATACGTATAAATAGTCAGCTGTGTATGATGCCCCCGTCCAGTGCTAGACAGATACAACTCACGTCCTCCCCCGATGAGGGTTCAACCTGGGACAACCATACACACGATAATTTGGCGGATACCTTCGGCCGAAACGTATCCGAACACAAGGGGTGCCGCTACCAGACGTCCTTCGTAGCTACGGAACAATATCAAATCAGCCGGACACGTGGCCCCATGCATCCCAACACCATATCAGCCGGGTATATAGCTCCATGCATCGTATAATAATATCAGCCGGGCATACAGCCCAAATGGTATGTATAAATCCATTCAAAACCATGTGCCAATGCAAGTGAAAGCATTAAAACATATCAATATATCAAAAGGGTGGCACAATATTCAGTTATCAAACTCATGGATGCATATCAATAAAATCAGTAATTGGGACACTCCAATGGTCACAAAAATATGTACATATACTTATCAAAATCCAAAAATTCAATTTTCACACGTATAGAAATCATGTCATTTGAAAATCGATAAAATATGATTTATCAATCAATAGTAGATGTCGTAGTCCCACTCACAATATGGGGGAGGGTAGTGCACTCCCCAATAATACCACGAATCGAACCAAACTCGACTCCTCGAGTCTCTAAGAAGTCAACCTAATCAAATAATCACGAATTTCATCAATTTTCCGACTATTTTCAAGATTTATCATTTTCCTTTAAGTTCGTACAAACCCTAAATTCTTCAAATTATAAATGTACTCCGATGTAATCAATTTTATTCCATTTATAAATAAATAACAAAATCCAAGCCAATCTAAATTCAAACACCTAAAACCATTCAAAATCAAAAACCAATCTCAAATAAATAAATTTCCTACAAATTGGAAAAATCCTTTGAAAAATCATACACTTTTCAATTCTCATCCGATTCCTTCAAACCATATGTCATTTTAAAGGTATTAAAGCCTATTTTCATAATACGTAATTTGTATCTTGATTTCCTATATGCAAAAGAAACTATAATATAAAATAGCGCATCAATCCTTAAGCTCCAACCCTAAATCCAATTTCTTTCATGCATATTTTGAATTAAACTCTAGAGAAACCATTCAAATCAACTCAATTTGATTTCTTTTATTCCTTAGCATGCTTCTTCCGTATCAACCGGCCTAATTTACGTAAATGTCTAAACTTAATCCTAACATTTAATTATAGATCTTCAGAAATGCATTCAAATCAAATCTAAATACATCCTAAACATATAAAGATCTCTCCATCCTAGATTCACTCAATTTATCAAAGAAATCAGCATTTTACCTCACCAAGGGTTTCCGGATCACAAACCTAGCTTCGGTGCGCTGTTCGATATAGTCCAAACCCTGCAACACTATTAAACCGATGTAAAGTTTAGTAATTTAGCCCAATCATCAAACGAGATCGAAACCCTAGAACTAAAATTCTGAACTCAGCCCTTACCTGCAGAGAATGGAGTTTGCAGGCAGCCTAGGGTTTTTGAGATCCTATTGCTGTCAGTTTGGGGCTCTTGCAAAGATTGCAGGAGCGCTCTCGGCTGAAGGGAAACAAGGCGCACGAGCGCGCGAGCAAGGGCAAGGCAGCACAACAGCCGCACGCTGGGGCAAGGGCTGTCGCGCGCTGCAGTCGGCCATGCAGGACAGCCGGGCGTTGGCGCGCGCGTAGGAGGGGGGCAGTCGCGCGAGCAATCGCGCGCAGTCACGCGATCAGTCGAACAAACAGTCGCGCGCAGTCGCGCAAGCATGGAGTGAGAGATAGGTGGAGACCCATGGTGGGTCGCAGTGGCTGCGGGTGGCGGTGGTTGCGTCGAGTCGCGGCGGAGAACCGCGAAGAGATTCGCGAGGGAGTGAGAGACGAAGAGAGAGAGCGACTGTGAGATGTGAGAGAGCCGAGAGAACAGAGGGGAATAGAGAGAGAGAGTGATCGAGAGAGAAATGGAGATGGTGGTGGCGGCTATGGTGGTTGGTGGTGGAGCACGGCGGAAAGTGGCGGAGGAGGGCGAAGACGAGAGAGATCGCGGGAGAGAGCGGCAGTGAGAGGTAGAGAGGGAGAGAGAGAAAACCGAGAGTGGGAAGGAGAGGGAGAGAGTTGATCGGTGGCTGGGTGGTGGTTGGCGGCCGTCTGCGGCGGAGGGGGATGCCGCGACGGAAAGGGGCGGGGCGAAGGGGAAGGGTTGCGCGGGAGAGGGAGACGAAGGGGAAGAGGGAAGGAAATGGGAATTAGGGTTTCAACCCTAATTCCTTTCCCTTTTTTTTTAATAATAATAATAATAATAATAATAATAATAATAATAATAATAATAATAATAATAATAATAATTATTATTATTATTATTATTATTATTATTATTATTATTATTATTTAATACATATATATATATATATATATATATATAAAACAATTTATAAATGAGAAGATAAGTATTTGTTAAATTAATAATTAAATAAATATTCATATACATATATATTTTTATATCCACTTTAAAATTAAAGTTCTAATTTTAATTTAGATAAATAGATTTATAAATAAATAATTGAGTAAATAATTAAATTAATAAGTGAAAAATATATTATTCACATCACGAATTGGAATACGGGTGCTTTTGAACATACCAAAAATTAAATTTTTATACTCCGAAATCGAAAATCAATAAAATTAAAAATTTCTCATACATATAAACTGAGGAATATTTTATTTAATTTAGGAACGATAGTATAAAATTTCGGCACCGCGGAGTTGACGTTACAACTCCACTCGCTGAGTATTCCCATACTCACCCTCTCTTTCATATTTTTCAGAGGAAGTTTAGGAGGGATATGTCATTTTGAGCCATCAAAGAGTTGTTGTCATTGAATCTCAGTAGATATCGAGATGTAGGGTTTATTTTTGTTTGGATTGATATAGCATGATCCATGAAAAGAGATCCATTGTACTATTCTTTTGGTTTGGATCATGGAGATCCTTAGAGTGGAAGTTCTGTGCATCTCATACTGTTTGAATTTTATTGATACTAACTCAATTTCCATTGAGCAAATATTGGTAAAATCTATACAAAAATGATTTGGGACTTCATTGTTTTACTTAAATTCATTTTTGGAAAAATGTTTATATTTTATTGGGATATTTGAAAATTTTATTATGGACTTTGATTTATTTTGAGTTTGTAAATTTATTGAAATGTTTGAGAATGCTGAATGGCTGGGTTAACCAAATTTCATGCGTGCATGTACAGTGATGGATCCGGTAGATCCTTTGTTTGTGTGACATTGCATGCCTTTGATAATTGATGACCTAGGAGGGCCATTTGGATGTTGTTGAATTGTTTTTGAAATATGATGAATAGGTTGAATGCTTTGCGGTGTCCTGGTATATGGGGAGATTCTGCCCGAATGCCGAGGTAACGCGACGGTTGTCGTGTGCTTGACTCGAGGGTCGGAACGGGACAACTTTATTTGTATCAGAGTTTAAGCTTGATTTTAAAAATGTTTGAAGATTTGAAATGCCTCTAAATATCCCTAATGGTTTTCCAAAAGTTTTGAGAACGTTTTTCTTTTGAAAATTTAGACTTTGAAAGGATTTTTCAAAAGATGTACAAAAGCCTTCCATAGATTCTTAGGGAACTAGGAGTATCATTTTTAGGGGGTTAAGTAATTAGTTCTTCACTTAACCCCAAGTGCTAAACATTGCTTTTCTCTTTGTAGATAATCATGTCTCCACGTAGAAGAATGAGGAATGTATACGAAATTTCTCTCCGAGAGCACGAGGATGAGTCATCCTCACACTACCAGAAAACACGGTTTCAGCGACGGATTTTTCCGTCGCTGATACCCAAATTTCTGTCGCTGAAAGTATCAGCGACTGAAAATCAGTGATGGATTTTTCTGTCGCTTAAAATCACCTCGTTAATTTTAGCGACGGATTTTTAGCAACGGAATTTTTTCGTTGCTAATTACAGAAGGATCAGCGACGAAAAAATTCCGTCACTAAATCCGTCGCTAATTTTTTTTAGGGTTATCAAATTACCGACGGATTTAGTAACGGATTTTTAGGGACGGAAATTTTCCGTCGCTAATCCGTCGCTGAATTGTCCGAAGCCGCCTCCCGACCCACCCGCCCGGACTCCTGCCCGCCTGCGCCCCGTGCCCGCCTTCTCTTTAATGTGATGAAAATGTATTGAAAATGTGCTCCCACCCGGGTTCGAACCCGGGTGTAAGAGAAGGAACTTAAGAGCCTTAACCACCATCCACCACTACATTTGTGTTATTAGTTTATTTTTTTTTTCTATTTCTATACTTTATTTGTAACTCTTAATATTCAAAATACAGTACACTTATTTAATAAAAATAAAAATTTTTATTTAATAAAAACATAAAATTATATTAAAAAAATAAAAATTATATTTAATAAAAACAAAAATTTATATTTAATAAAAATAAAAATTATATTTAATAAAAACAGAAAATTATATTTAATAAAAATACAAAATTATATTTAATAAAAACACAAAATTATATTTAATAAAAATACAAAATTATATTTAATAAAAACAAAAAATTATATTTAACAAAAAAATAAAATTATATTTAATAAAAATACAAAATTATATTTAATAAAAATATAAAGTAATATTTAATAAAAAATAAAATTATATTTAATAAAAATAAATGTTATATTTAATAAAAATACAAAATTATATTTAATAAAAACAAAAAATTATATTTAATAAAAATACAAAATTATATTTAATCAAAACATAAAATTATATTTAATAAAAAGACACAATTATATTTAATAAAAATATAAATTATATTTAATTAAAATATAAAATTATATTTAACAAAAAAATTATATTTAATAAAAATAAAAATAAAATACAAAATTACATTTAATAAAAATACAAATTATATTTAATAAAAATACAAATTATATTTAATAAAAATATAAATTATATTTAATAAAAACAAAAAAAATTATATTTAACAAAAACATAATTTTTTTTTTAACTTTTAGCGACGGATTAGCAACGAAAATTTTCCGTCGCTAATTTGTCTGAAAAAGTTTTAGCAACGGAAAATTTTCGTCGCTAATTTTCCGTCGCTAAATCCTTCGCTGATTTTGCCGTCGGTAATCCGTCGCTAATAGTGACGGATTTTTATCCGTCGGTAATTTCCGTCGTTGAAGATCCTTTTTCTGGTAGTGTCATATGCTCGACCTCTGTCAGTGCCTACACACCCAACTCCTTCAACCGGGATTCCTGCACCACCTATAGCCGCCCTCCAGCAAGTAATGAAGTGGTGGAGCACTTTTGGAACACAGTACCAAGCTTCGCCTCAAACTTTAGCCCCTCTGCCAGTTCCTCCTCCTATGCCGGCTGTTGTACAAAGCATTCCAATGGTATCTCCTCCGGTTGCTACAACGACTGATCACCCTACTATAGAATTGCCTAAGTTGATAAAAGAGGCAAGGTAATTAGGGTGTGAGACTTTTTCCAGCACGTGTGATGCTTCCGTGGCCAAGGAATGGATTGGCTGAATTCATGAGACTGATACTGACATGAGGCTAGACGATGAGATGAAATTATGGGTGGCTGTGAAATTATTGGATAAGGGTGTTAGGACATGGTGGGAAAATGTAAAGGCTAGGACAGCAATGCCTTTTACTTGGGTGGATTTTCTAAGAGCCTTCGAGGAGAAATACTACACACGGTTCTATAGGGACCAAAAGAGAGAAGAATTCTTCAAGCTTGCTTACAGAAACAAGACCGTGTTAGAATATGAGGCAGAGCTTAGGGAGCTTGCAACTTATATTTCAGAGTTTGTGAACTCCGAATAGTCCTTGTGTGCGAAGTTTGAATCGGGACTGAATTTGAATATAAGGGAAAAGATGTCAATCACTAAAGGGCACACATTCCAAGATGTCTTGGATTTGGCCTTGACGACCGAGAAAATAGTGTTAGAAAGAGGGAAAGTTAGAGAACATCATGGGAAGAGAAAGAGCTTCAGTGGTTTCAATCCGAATCAAAGTTCCAAAAAGAATAGAAACATGGGCTCTTATAGCGGCGGATCTGTTTCAGGGTTGGTTGGCTCTCCCCAAAGCCAATCAGCTTTCATTGTTCATAGTAGAAATATTGGATCGGGAGCAAAACCGAGGGGGAGTGGAGTAGAACCTTGCCCTACTTGTAAGGGGCATCATATGGGTTTGTGCAGGGGACCCAAACGTTGTTACCATTGCGGGCAGGAGGGTCACCTCCGATATGCTTGCCCGGAGTTGAATGAAGAAAGGAAAGGAAGTCGTCAAGTTCAGGGTCCTCCTAGTGGTTCTAAGAGAGACCCAGCTATTATTTCGACACATTCCACCGGTGCTACTCCTAGAACGGGCACGGGAAGTAATGTCGTAGCCGTCCCCACTCAACGCCCTCAACCTAGAGCTCAGACCCGAATTTACACTATGACTAATGAAAAGACCCAAGTCAATCCCAACGTAGTCACAGGTAATTTTTATTGAAATTTAAGTTCTGAATTTGAAAATGTGATATAAATTGTTTATGATTATGATTTGATTGTTTGTGATTATGATTTAAGGAATGTGGATGATACAATTTTGTTTATTATTTATATTTATAGGTACGATGAAAATTTTTGGTGTTGATGCGCATGTACTCACGAATACTGGGTTAAGTAATTCGTTTGTGAGTTCGGAATTTGTGAGACATTCTGATAGGCCTTTAGTCTCACTTGTTGAAGAGTTATTAGTTATTACGCCTTTGGGGGAACACTTGATTAGGGATTCAGTGTATAGGTTTTGTGAGGTGAAAATCAGTGAGATAACTCTCGAAGCGGATTTGATTCCATTGGAGATGAAAGATTTTGACGCCATTCTGGGCATGAATTGGCTATATCTTCTCCAAATTTCAGTAAACTGCTTCACTAAGGAAGTAGAATTCTGTAAGCCAGGGAATCCTTTGCTTGTGTTCGTTGGTGAACGATGTGTATTGCCAAACTATGTGATTTCAGCTCTTGAAACACGAAGGTTAGTGCATAAAGGATGCAAAGGTTATTTAGGTCACATTGTTGACACCTTAGTGAGAAGCCCTAATCCGGACGATGTTCTTGTGGTGAATGAGTTTCTGAACGTTTTTTCGGAAGAGTTGCCTGGGTTGCCACCGGTCCGGGAATTTGATTTCACCGTAGATCTTGTTCCCTGGCATGGCACCGATCTGTATTCCTCCATATCGAATGGCGCCTGCAGAATTGAAAGAGTTGAAGGTTCAATTTCAAGAATTGTTGGACAAGGGATTCATTTGACTGAGTACTTCATTTTGGGGTGCTCCGGTTCTGTTTGTGAAGAAGAATTATGGAACCTTCCGGCTGTGTATTGACTACTGGCAACTCAATAAAGCAACAATCAAAAACAAGTATCCTCTTTTGAGGATTGATGATCTTTTTGATCAACTGCAACAGGCGAGTGTCTTTTCAAAGATTGATCTAAGATCCGGCTATCACCAACTGAGGATAAAGAATGATGATATTTATAAAACCGCATTTAGGATGCGGTACAGACACTACGAATTTCTAGTAATGCCCTTTGGGTTAATGACTGCTTCTGCGGCTTTCATGGATCTCAGAATCGAGTGTTTCATCTCTACCTCGATAAGTTTGTTATAATCTTCATCGATGACATCTTGTTATATTCCAAGAGTGATGAAGAACATTGCGAACATCTCCGAACCATATTACAAACTTTTAGGGAAAATGAATTGTATGCCAAGTTCTCCAAGTGCGAGTTTTGACTAAGAGAGATTGGGTTTTTGGGACATGTGGTTTCCAAAGATTGGATTTTTATGGATCCAAAGAAGGTAGAGGTCATTCTAAAATGGGAGCAGCCAAAGAATGTCACTGAGGTAAAAAGTTTCCTCAGATTAGTGGGGTATTATCAAATATTTATAGAAGAATTCTCAAAAATAACAGCTCCAATGACTAATTTGAATCGGAAGGGAGTTAAGTTCGAATGGGATGAGAAGTGTGAGGGTAGTTTCCAAGAACTTAAGCGAAGGTTGACATTCGCTCCTATCCTTGCTCTCCCTACTAGTGGCAGCGGTGATTATATGGTATATAGTGACGTCAGCAAATAAGGACTAGGGTGCGTGTTAATACAAGGCGATAGGATAATTGCATACGCCTTTCGTTAGTTAAAAAAGCATGAAGTGAACTACCCTACTCATGACTTGGAGCTGGCTGCCATTATCTTTGCTTTAATGATTTGGCGGCATTATTTATATAGGGTTACTTGCAAGATCTTTACCGACCACAAGAGCCTCAAGTACTTACTCACTCAGAAGGAGCTCAATTTGAGACAAAGAAGGTGGTTAGAGCTGATCAAGAACTATGACTTGGTGATTTACTGTCACCCAGGCAAGGCAAATGTTGTTGCGGATGCTCTAAACCACAAGTCCTCATCTTCTTCTTCAGCTCATGGGAGTTTTTATCTCTCATATTTAGTAGGACTTCATACATTGGGAGTCGAGTTAGCTAAGGATGATCAATGTATTTTATTAGTCAAATTTGTGGTGAGACCTACATTAGTAGACCCCATTCGGGAGCTCCAAGCGACGGATGAAGAATTGAAGGGCATAGTGGAGAAGATTCAAAAAGGGGAAGGTGGTGAGTTCCGAATTCGGGAGGATGGACTATAGGAGACACATATGTGTCCTAAAGGATGAGCATCTCCGGAAAGCCATACTTGAAGAAGTACAAGAGAGAGATAGCTGAGTTTGTTGCTAGATGTCTAGTATGCCAGCAAGTAACTTGATGGATGTAATTGTCTTAGATTTGGGGTACAATGAATTTTCTTTCTTTACTAATGGTAGCTACTTAATCATCATAACAAGTGCATCGAGAAATCGTTACTTGCAAGGTACTTGTCAGTCGCACGACGTTAAATCTTATATGAAAATCCAGTAGGGTGATGTGGTAAGATCGCAAAAGTTGTGATTTTGTAATGGATATAAAATGTTCTCGTGTACAAATGGGAGATGTTGGTAAATACTCATGTAGAGACATTTTACCTTAGTAAAAAATATTTGAATTTGAATTAGAGATAATGGGTGGTTACCATTATCCCCACTTCCCTTTTTTCTCTATCACTAAAACTCTACGTGAGTTGAATTGATTAAAATCTATTGAACATTATTCTATGAGTGAGTTGTTCATAACATAATCAAATATAGTGCTTCTTTGAGAGCAACACATTAGAGAGAGAGTGCTTACAAAAATTCTGAGTAGAGAATTTTCTATGTCATTTTAATCACCGGATTTAAGATTACGATGCTGTAAAATCATTATGATGGTTCAATACTATGATTATCATCTGACTGCGAGTTTGTTTGAGAAAAGAGTTAGCGGTTCTCAGAATTTTCTACATTATTTATTGAGGTATATCAAAAACTCAACTATTTTATTCTTCCAAAAAATTTATTACCATGCTTCCGTTGTATGATTGTGTCAATAAAATCTAACATTCTATAACACTCTAAGATTATTAAGTTATTTGTATCATTTCAGAATTATTAGCACAAGACATTGATGTGTAGTTTGTGATTTCTTCTCATATGTTATGTTTTATTCCTACCCAAATACATAAAATAAAAGATGGTTTTACGTTAAAAAAAAGATTATTAAAAGAAAAGAAAATAACGATCAGAAAAACAAAATATTTTGTGTAAAATTTTGGAAGTTAATTATGTGATATGCTAGCTTTTTTACTCCTATAAATATAGGAGATTATATTAAGATTAAATAACATCCAGAAATTAAAGAAAATACCTAATGTCTACATACAATAGGCACTTAATCCATCCATTACTCATGTTGCCAAAGCAACATGGCAAGAAATCAGTTGTAATTTTTTTTTTTTTTTTTTTTTTTAAATAAGGTCATTCTCCTTAAAATGAGGCTGAGTGTATTAATTTGTAGACAAGAATTTTTGGTTTTTTTTTTATTGATTCTATGGGGGAATTTCAACATGAGTGGTTTCAAATTTGGCTAAGGAAGATAGTTATAGTAGATTGATAGATAGGGTAAAATTTTTATTAAAATAAAAAGTGGAGGCAAATATAAAATATTGTTTTATATTGATTCTACTGCAGTTTGGTGTTAGTCACATTATATGAAGGTAAAAGTGAGATCCTAATTTTTGTAACAGTATCGCAATGTTAGGGCAAAGAGTAGTTCATCATTGGATATGGTTTTTGACATTATATGAGCCTTGTAGACATTATACTAAAATGGATGTGACTGGAGGAGAGGCTTTTCCCTTTGCCACGCTTGAGGGGTTGATGAACAAGCTGGACTCCCGTGAGTTACTCCAGTTTGCTGAAGAAGCTAAAATCGATACTTCACTGGAGAGCTGGTTGGAGATGTTGCTATTTATCAGCAACTTTCTTGAGGACGCTGAGGACAAGCAACTAACGGATCGGGCTGTGAAAAGCTGGCTGTCCAAACTCCGGGATTTGGTTTACGATGCTGAGGATATTGTTGATGTGTTGTACACGGAAATGCTGAGGACAAGTGTGTCTGACTCTGATGTTGTTGCTGGGATGAGTTCAGAGATGAAGAAGATCACAAAAGGGCTTGAAGATCTCGAGAAACGAGTTGGAAAATTGGATTTGAAACGCCCCACAGAAATTAAATCTAATGAGTCCATCAAAGAAGAAAGAATTACAACTTCTTTGTTGGATCATGGCATCCTTGGCAGGGAAGAGGATAAGGAGGCAATTCTTAATCTGTTGCCGCTGAGTCCAAGGACTACTTATAAGCTACCTTCAAGTGGTGCTACGATCACTGGTATGGGTGGTCCTAAACCTGCATTTCACCTTCTAATCAAAAGTGCTGCTGACGCAACACTGGCCAATGATGCTGCTCATGAACTCCTTGTGATTCCTATATGGGGTATGGGAGGCATTGGAAAAACAACACTCGCCCAGCTTGTCTACAATGACGTCAGAGTGAAGAAAGGTTTTGATCCTAGAGTATGGCTATGTGTTTCTGACACTTTTGATGTCTTAGGGCTAACAAAGACAATTCTTAAGGAAGTTGGTGTGGAAGTTCGTGACGATGACAATCTCAACAACCTTCAGGAAAAGCTCAAGGGGAAGCTGGTTGGAAAGAAGTTTATGATTGTTCTTGATGATGTATGGAGCAAAGACAGCCACGAATGGGAGATCTTCTGCAAACCTCTTAGAGCAGCAGGGACAGCAAGTGCAATCATCGTGACATGTCGTCATAAAGATGTGGCCTCGATGATGGGATCTGTTTCACCGTACAGTTTACCGAAGTTGTCAGATGAAAACTGTTTGTCTCTGATAGTGCATAAGGCACTGAAGGCAAATGATTTCAGTGCACGCCCAGCCTTGGAACCGATTGGTAAGCAAATAGCGAGGAAGTGTCAAGGCTCTCCTCTGGCTGCTAAGACTCTTGGTGGCCTCTTGGCAAATAAATCAACGCCTGATGAGTGGGAAGTCGTGCTACAGAGCAAAATATGGAACCTCTCAAAAGATGAAAGCAGAATTCTTCCCGCACTAAGGCTAAGCTACCGTTACCTACCATCCCCTTTAAAACAATGCTTTGCATACTTATCAATATTCCCGAAGGACTATGAGTTTGAGAGGGATGCATTGGTTTTGCTCTGGATGGCAGAGGGTTTCCTGGAGCAGCAACAAGACGGATTGCAAATGGAAGATCTGGGCCAGGAATACTTTGATGATTTAGTGTCAAGATCGCTTTTGCAGCAATCTCCCAATGACCCATCAACATTTGTGATGCATGACCTTATACATGACTTAGCTGAATTTGTTGCAGGAGAGATTTGCTTTAGGCTGGAGGAGGGGTTGCCATGTAACAAAACTCATAAGGTCTTTGGGAAGGTTCGTCACTCTTCATATGCTCGTCAAGGATGCGAAGTTACCGGAAAATTTGATCCCTTTTCTGGAACAAAGTATTTACGAACCCTCTTAGCACTACCTCTTTCTTCAGCTGATCAAAGTAATCACATAGCTGTCAAGTTGATTGATCATTTATTATCTCAGTTTAGATTGTTAAGGGTGCTTGGATTGAGTGGTTATGAATTAAGTGAGCTGCCAGATTCAGTTGGTGATCTGAAACATCTGCGATACCTCAATTTGTCTCGGACTTGTATTAGACGCTTACCTGAGTCAATTGGTGACCTCCACAACTTGCAGAGTTTGATATTAGATGGCTGTAAAAAACTTTCAGAGTTGCCAAGAGGCATGACAAGTTTGACCAATCTACGGCATCTTAGCTTAATTGGTACAGAACACTTGCGAGAAATGCCACCTGGACTGGGTGGTCTAAAAGGACTGCAAAACCTATCCAAATTTATGGTGGGAAAGGAGAATGGGTTGGGCATACAAGAGTTGAAGCGCCTCTCGGATCTTCGAGGTTGTCTCTCCATTTCAGGGTTGGAGAATATAGTTAATGTCCAACAGGCAATAAATGCCCAGTTAAAGGAGAAACAACATCTTAAAGAGTTGAGATTGGAGTTTATTGAAGATCCATATGATCCAAAGCACCAAATGCTTGACTATCTGCAAC
This sequence comes from Dillenia turbinata, assembly GCA_037126225.1. Taxonomy (NCBI): domain Eukaryota; kingdom Viridiplantae; phylum Streptophyta; class Magnoliopsida; order Dilleniales; family Dilleniaceae; genus Dillenia; species Dillenia turbinata. The sequence goes on from JBAMMX010000009.1 coordinate 2,903,161, forward strand.
CTCATACAAGCATACAAGCAGTCAGCATTTCACACTATAGGGAATCAGAGTTGCCAAGTTGGATGGGCAATCCCTTGTTCTCTAAGATTGTTCGCCTCAGTCTTTACAATTGCAGGGGATGTTCATTGTTACCATCACTTGGAAAACTGCAGTCTTTGAAGAACTTGAAGATTCAGGGGCTACATGAAGTAAGAAGCGTGGGTATTGATTTTTATGGGGATGATTCTTCAGCTTTCCCATCATTAGAGACTCTTACTTTTGAAGATATGAGAAATTGGGAGAAGTGGCATGGAGTTGGTAAAGATACATTCTCTTGTCTCCGTGAATTTTCTATAGACAGTTGTCCCAAGTTAGTAGAAGTGTCAGCTCTTAGCCTTCGGTCTCTGTGGAAATTAGAATTACAAGGTTGCAAGGTGATCGTGTTTAGAAGTCTAAGGGACCTCAACTTAGTCACCACTCTAACAATTAAGAATATATCAGGGCTTATTTGTTTGGGAGAGGATTTGAATCAACAAATGGCGACACTTGGGAGACTGAAGACGTTAGAGATAAATGATTGCAGAGAATTGAAGTGTTTGTGGATGAAAAGAGAGGTTCATCAACCTAATGAAAGCCTAGCTGTTCTAACAAAATTGGTCATTAATAATTGTGGTGTTTTTGAATGCTTTGGAGCAGAGGAAAAAGAGTGTGGGCATCTTGTCCCCTGCGATTCTCCACTTGTACAACTTAGTGCTCTTGCTGATTTATGCATTCAGAGTTGCAGCATGTTTGTGTATTTTGGAGGAATGAGGTTTCCATCACTCACTCATCTTCGAATAAGATATTGTGACAAGTGGGAGTCACTACCAGAATCAGAATGTGAAAGTGACATGTGTCCACTTGAGCACTTGGAAATTTGGGGGTGTCCTTCGTTCATACGTTTCCCGGATGGTGCCATGCCCAAAACGATTAAGCGGTTGCTTATTTCTGAATGTTATAAATTGGAAGCCCTGCCTGATGGAATAATGAACAATAATGGTGGTCTTGAAGAGTTGAAATTAGAGGAATGTCCATCACTCAGATACTTTCCACAAGGAGAGCTGCCTATCTCACTTAAAACTCTGCATATTAAATTTCTATGGTAAGAGGCATTTCCACATCTTTCATGATAGTGTTTTGATTTTACCTCATTTTTTCTTGTTATTGCTATGATATTGAATTTTACTTTATTTTTATTTATAATAATATATATATTTTTTAATTGTAATAAAAGAATTACATAATATATAATTTAGAAAATCATAAAATATTAAATATATATAAAAGCAATAAACTCGGAAAATCAATACAATCTCTAGGTAATTATGCACAAAAAACCTTGCAAGGAAATAAAAATCCTCTAGATAATTTGGTGTGACTTTTTTATAATGAAAATCCTAATTATTATTTTGAGTCTAAAAAAAATAAATTAATAAACATTGCTAATTTTATATCTTATCATAAAACTGAATAATATTATAAATTAAAAGGAAATTTTATACTATAATTTGATAACTTATCAATGCTAATTTTACCTTTTCATTGCTAACTGCTGCATTGCAGGGAGCTAGAGTCCATTTCAGAGCGGAAGATGATGCCCAACAACATATGTCTTCAAGAACTACAACTAGAGGCTCATGGATATTTAAAAGCCTTACCGGAATGCACCCTCATCAATCTCACCTCATTGCAGATATGGTCTTGCCATGGTGTAGAGTCATTTTGGGAAGGAGGCTTTCTCGCCCCCAAATTGAAACATCTTTCACTAGGCTATTGTGGTAATCTCAGGTGCATAACTGATCAGATACAAAACCTCACATCCCTTGAATATCTTTTAATAGAGTGTTGCTCAAGTCTGGAGTGGTTTCCAGAAGCTGGGTTTCCGACCACGCTCCTCTCACTTGACATAAGAAAATGTGTGAATGTGAAGCAACCAATATCAAAGTGGGGCCTGCACAAACTTACCTCCCTTGAAGGATTCAACATTGAAGAAGGACGCATGGTTTGCTTCGGAGACGACTTTGTACTACCACCATCCCTAACTTCTCTTCAAATCCTCGACTGCCCCTTCTTGGTTTCTCTGTCAGTGAGACTCCAAAACCTTCCCTCTCTCCGGTCCCTATGGCTCGAATCTTGTCCGAAGCTTCAGTCCTTTCCAAAAGAATTACTAGAACTGCTCCCCCAATTGTCCAGTCTAGGGATCTATGGGTGCCCTGATCTAAGACGACTGTGTGAGAAAGAGAAAGGAGAGTATTGGCCCCATATATCCCTCATCCCTGAAATCTTTTCAGGTAAATTCAACTCAATAAATTTACATGAAAATGTACTATTTAATACTTTTTTTTGTGGTTGGGATGGTATTGTGAAACCAATTTGAGTACTAAAATCATTTTATGTTTAATCTAATGTCATATGTATAAAATCTTGTTAATTTATGTTTTTTTCCTATTAATTTTTTCTTAATCCAATAACTATCATAGTAAAAAATTATCTATAATCTTTTTTAATCCCATTTAAGCCAAATGTCTGAGCAATTATTTCCCCGTTTCTAATGCCATGTAATTTGTTATTTAGTAAAATTAATAGATTTTATTAATTTATTTGGATTCAGATTGAGATGATGATGACGATCAGAAGATTGCCTGGAAACAGAATATTTGACGCTTAGTCATAAATTCATGCTTACAAGCAGTGGGCTGTTCCAACAATCATAAAGAATGCAAATTGGTTGAGGAAGGTGTCATGTTAGTATTTAAACAAATATTGAAGTGATACACTGATACTTTATAGTCTAACTAGTAAATATCACATGCCAAAGTTTCTCTCGCACACCATAGGACACAGGGTGATAGAGGTTTGGCATCTGTGCACTTGCTGCCCCTTGTTGCTAATTTTTCTTGTCTTCTGCTTTCTGTTCTTGAAAGTGGTTACTTCTGCTCATTCTCGAATGTTTTGCTGGACTTGTCCATTTGTTTTGGGGCATGGGGCTGCTTACTGGCATTTCTGCCTTTGGATTGCTTCAGTGGATTGTAACAAGTGCTTTTCATGAAGCCAAACATAACTTCCTCTGCATCATCGGATTCTCTCATTATGTCACTAGATTACAAGGTATTGCCATTTCGGTTAGATTGCATCCATGTGTTTAGAGGCACATTGAATTGAAATGATATGATTGTATGTGCTTAACAGCCCCGCAGGTATCCCTGAAATAGATTAATGTGCATTTTTGAGCAGTAAACCAGTTAAGCTTTTCTGAACAAAGATGGGTTTATTTTCTTTATTTGATGATTAAAATTTCTACCAGCACTCCTGTGAATAGCATCACATATTTTGAAGATGCATAACATGCTTTAAAACTGTCTTTTTCAGCACGATTTCCTTGCACTCTTATTGCGGATTTGCTGCTTTAACATACAAAGTGCACTTTGCTGATGCTAAATATTTCCTTGGATCATCAAGGTCAAGGAAATATGAATATCCTTCATAATTACTCTCAAGTTTATACATTTGGAAGGAACAAAAATATTGCTTCCAATATTTTGAAGATAGATAAAACGATATTACCACTTATTATGAATATTGCTTTGAGGCATTTTCTGATAAATATGTTAGGTGAATAAAGGCGTCATTAACAATACTTGAAATTTAGTCACAAATCAATGTAACTGACTTGTTAGCTTCATTTTATTTTGTCTGCTTTCCTGTTGCAAAATTCACATAGGGATAAGAATTATTTCAAATCTAGAAGTCCTGTTGCTCGTCCAGTGTTAGTGAAGAGCAGCACTTCTGTTTCTGAAGAAGTGAAAGCATTTTGGTGTTTATTCTACTTATAATATTTAGCCTCTAAACAGAAGAGACTAATATCAAAAGGCTCACCTATTACGCTGGCTTTGTTTGCAATAGCATTGGAACTTCTGTACTGAAATCTACAGCGACTGCTTGATTGTCATGCAGGTGAATTTCAAGGTTTTGTGGCTGGTTGTGGAGTGCCCAGTATTCCTATGCTCTGCTCATTCTCTGCTATTGGTGTTGGCTGCTGATTTCTACTTGTTTTCTTAATCCATGCTGCTCGCTGCTTTTTGCCGTTGAGCTTACCTGCTTGTCGCTTTGGTGTGCATCAGAATTATGGGACTAGCATGTGTACTCTATGTCCTTTAAATTATTAGAAATTTCAGGAAAATTTGAAGGTGAGTGCAATGCTCTAGAACTGTTCTTCATGAAGAGTTTGAAATTTTAGTTTGTGGGTTTTACCTAAATTGATTTTCTTCCATGTGTATTGCAGGTTTTGCTTCTCAGAATGGCCTCTACATATTAGAGTGCTATTTGTGATGCCAAGGATATCTCTGTCTACGTCTTTGAATCAATGTCCTAGCATACAAGCACAGGTTGGAGGCAAGAATTCTTACGACTGTACCACAGTGTATAAGGTGACAAGATGGTAGAGTACCATGATGTATACGAGAGAGTTTCTTTTTGTTTCTCCACGTTACATATATGTGTGTGTGTATAGCTCTCTCTCATCCTCCTACGACTCCCACTACCAATGGCAGAGCAGCATCAGAAGCAGCCCTAGACATATTCATTCCGACTGTAGTTTTCATTATGACATTGTTCAAGATCGATCATCTCCTTACTAAGATTTTCGAAGTGTTCGTTCTTGACCTTAACATTGATTTGGTTATTCAGCCTTTGTTTTCAAAAGCTAAATTCAGTCTTAGACTTCAGATTGTAGCGACTCATCACTTAGCTAAGATATGGATACCTGTGTTTCTTGTTATTTATGCGGAGGACCTAATTCCATAGATTTTTTCTATTTCCTCATTCTCCATGTTTGACAGAACTTCTTTCTTGATGATAGATCATCCCACATGGAAAAGGCATGAAAAGCTGGGCATATTCCTATAACAATCCATGAATGTCATTGCACTTGATATCATGTCATGTGAGTTTAATGATTAAGGGTGCTATACCCCCTTAACCAAACTCATTAGTTCTAGCCTTGGTAATGGAAAGACTGGTATTGGACGGCTTCGGATTTGAGTCATGAGAGAGAGTCGAATCCAAAACTGATCTTACAAATGTTCAAACAAGATTAATCGATTAATAATTAATCTTTGTTACACAAATACTTCAAGAAATATGTAATAAGATCAAACCTTTTTCTGCATGACACAAACCCGTGTCAAAAGCATGATCATCATACAAAATTGAGCATCTCAAATAATAATATGAAAACAAAAGAGGAAAATAAGCTTTAAGTATGACATTCTCAATCTCAATGTTGCAATCTATGTAGCTTAGCTTCTATTTCTCAAATTTTTTCACTTGAATTTTTTTTTTTTTTTTATTATTATTATTTTAATTCTAACGGACATAACTCAACACTTAATCAAATATGTATATGAAGGATCCAAACCCATATGGCCCACAGCACAAAAAGGATTGCTCTCCTAAACTAACCGGTCAAACAATTACCAACCGATGGGCAGATACAGCCCGATATTCTCGAACGACTATCCTCAGCAATCACTTAATCAATCTACCGAAGGGTCTCAGTCACCCCGTCTCCTGAGTGGTAGGGCCTTAGTCGTCCCGCTATCGAACGAGATTTGTCAATTGGAATTTATCTCCCCAGATGGACACTTAGCCCTTAGTCTTTTGAACATATGAACAATCTCTGAAGGCTCCACGAGATTGAGAATCGACCAGAAACTGATGATCCAACCGAATCCAAGAAGGAATTAGAATGTATCCATGCCATTGGTTTCTTGCTTAGAAACGGTTCTCTTGAGATATTACTAATAAGGAAAGAATCTCCCGAATCTCATAACTTCCCATATGATAACGATCTCGAATATCTCAGAATATTTAAATTCGAGATCTTTGGGCTCATTCGCAAGGAAAGTAGGGTTATAACACCCCGAAAGCACATTACTCTATGAGGTACAGACACCTTCAGATCTTCTAAGTCAGGTACGCTCTCTGGATCTTACACACCGGACACATTGTTCACAGGGAATCTCTCACTCTCTAAAGCTCTCAGTCTGTTTCATTATATTCGAAAACCGCTCTTTCTGATTTAAGCGTCAGATCCTCCCCTACCAGAGTATCCTCTGGCTGTTTTTGCAGGTCTTGCATTCTATAGATGGTAACTATTTGAGTCATCAAAAAGTCAGTATCTATGGATCCATAATTCACCTCTAATAGATTGGCGTCGTCTGTGAGAACAGACTAGAGAAACCACCTTTATAAGACCGACAAATCGATTACGCAACCATGCCTCCAAAGAGAAGAACCAGAACAACTGCAAAAGCGGCCCCCACTGTAGATAGGCACACCGCGACACCCTCCGAAGCTGCCTTTCCTGCGACGCCCGATCACTATATTCATGATCGTGTGGTTTCTCCCTAACCATCTCACTCGGAGTAGGTCCTACAACCTACGATTCAAGAATAATCAATCATGGCCCCTGCACCAGAACAAGTTAGCCATCCCCAGATGGAGAGGCTGGAATCAAAAATCCAAAACATGAGCAAGCAACTGGAGGGCCTCAGCCGAGCTCCAAGGGATCCAAATATCTCCGGTAATGACTGTCACCCCCGCACCACGAATTATCCGAAACTTCCCGCCATGACCCAAATGACCTGAGCAAACTGGTCAAACAACTTGTGGCAGATGAACTCAAAAACGTAGGAGCGAAGAAAGACAAGGATCTCTTTTACTCCTCAGGGGCGACACCTTTTGATACGAAGGTTTCCATGAAGCCCATGCCACGGGGCGTACTCTTACCTCCTATGGAGAGGTACGATGGATCAACCGACCCATATGATCACGTAACACATTTTGTGACAATAATGGTCTCAAAAGACATGTTGGACGCCGCGATGTGCCAAAATTTCCCTACTACTCTCAAAGGAAATACGCTGACGTGGTTCAATCACTCCCACCCTTTAGCGTCTAGACTTTCTCCCAGCTTTGCTAAATATTCGAGACCCACTTCGTGATCAGCCGGAGAGCCAAGAGAAAGTCCACATCACTTTTATTGGTACACTAGAGAGATGACGAATCCCTAAGGGATTTTTTGGAAAAATTTAATGCCAAGATAATGAAAATCCCTGGCTGCGCTACTAACTGGGCTACGGCCTTCGGGCATGAAAACATCGATCATGAAGAATCCTCCTGCCATCATCCAGGAATTTTACGTCCAAGCCGATAAATATATAGCTGCTGAGGATACTGAGGCATTCAATAACAAAAGGGACCGATCCGTTCGAAAGGAACACAACCGATCACCCGGGCGGTCCCCATCAAAGAAGAATCGAGCAGGTCTCCAAACGGGTGGACACAACCTCCTATCTAAAGTTTTCTATCGATCGAACGTGTTATTAAAAAGGGATAGAACTCCCCGAATGGGTAGACACGGCCCCTTATCTAAAGTTTTCTCTCAATCGAATGTCTCATTAAAAAGGGATAGAGCTCCCTGAACGAGTGGACACGACTCTCCTATCTAAAACTTTTATCAATCAAACGTGTCACTAAAAAGGGATAGAACTCCTCGAATTGGTGAACATGGCTCTCCTATCTAAAATTTTCTATCGATCGAACATGTCATCAAAAAAGAATGAAACTCCCCGAATGGGTGGATACGACCTTCCTATCTAAAGTTCTCTATCGAACGTGTCATTAAAAATGAATGGAACTCCCCAAACGTATAGACACGACCCTCCTATCTAAAGTTTTCTATCAAACGTGTCACAAAAAATGGATGTAACTCCCCAAACGAGTTAGCATCTCCCCACTTTGTACGTCGGGTTTAAGTCGTCCTGATTCTATCGGATGAACATAATAAAAACTATAACTATAGATAACAAGACAATCTCTATCGACGATAAAGTCAAGGATTACTTATTACAAAAAGCAAAAGGCATCAGGATACAAAGTTTCGAACAGAGGCTACATGGGATCGGAAGGAATGGAAGGAAGTAATGAGACTTTGCAAGAAGCAGACCCCCTTGCAATTGGGATTGTGGTAGGGGTTTCAGGAACGACAACCGAAACCTGAGTCATTGTGGCCTCCTTAATTGGGGGCAAAGCATTGGCCAGACCCATTCGATGAATTATCTCTTCGGCGCACTTTAATCTCTTAGTCAATTGGCATTGGAAATATTTAAAGGCAATGGCATCCCTTGTGCGAGATTCCTCAAAATCAGCTATCTTATGTTCTGTCGCCCAAAGAGACTTTTCATGAAACTGAGCCAACCTCTCAACTGATTGGAGACGCGCCTCGTGTACTTTGGCCTCTAATTCTAACCTCTCGCATCACCCTTAGCATTGAATCAACTCTAGCCGGAGGCTTTTTAGCTCATCTTCTTTCTTACTAAGTAACATATCGAACGTGTTCTTAGCCTCTGTGTGCTTCTCCCTCTAGTTAAGAATTTCCTTCTGCATTTGGACTTGACTGCTTAACTCAGTGACGTATCCCTTTAAGTGATTTATCACCTGCTTCCTCTGCTGCTTTTGAAATTCTGCGAGAGCTATTGTCTGAAAAGAAAGTTGGATCAAAAAAAGTAAGAATGAGAAGAAACCAATTGGGCATGAAGAAAACGATACCATCAAACCAAGGGACTTAAGAGCCCCGCCAACTTGCTCCTGGGACATCCTATGCAGGTCAAGCTCATACCAATGAAAGTCTAATCGACCAGAGAAATGATCCGTCTCAGCCAAATCTATATAGCTGTATTGCATGTCCCCAGCACAAAAAACAATAGTCCATTGTTTTTTCGAGCCCTTCCTCCCGTCAAAGGGCCGAACAAGAATGACAAGCGGCAAAGTAGTCCCATCAGGAACCTTGTGCTTTTCTTTGCGTGAAGGCCAAACTAGAATAATAGAATAAGGCCTTGCCATCCCCTTCGTTGCAACCCTGGAAACATCAACATCTGGTCTTACCTTAGCACCAGACGAGGGAGCACTTTCCAATTCTCCTGGTTTGCTCACACTGGAGCTCCCGTTGCATGATGATCCACTTCTATCCAAAACGATAGCCTCCATCGGTATAACTGTTGTCAGATTTGAACACTCAGGCCAAGCAACAAGCGCACATCCTGATGGAGACAAAGGTGGTGAGGTCTTCCTCTTCTTCGACAGAGGAGGTAAAGACTCCAGGAGGGCCTTAGATGCCTCGATAGAAGACCCAAGGCGGGCCTTAGCTGCCCCGATAGACTCTTAAGGAGACCTCTTTACATCCGATCGAACCTGCCTATCGACGGTAACTTTTTATAGTATAGTGCCGTCAAGAAAATCCAAAGAGTCAACCAACTCGATCTTCCCTCTTTCTAATAAGAGGGGCCTATCAATTCTCCCCTTCTCCCTGATCAGCAGGCCAGCTAAACATAGCATCTGATCGTCCAACATAGAATTAACCCATATACTTTGACCGGTGAACTTACAATAAGCACCAATTGATCGAACGAAACGACCATGTTTAGATAAAGCCAGAGGCTTCAGCCCTAAGGACGACTCCTCATTGGCATCGAGAAGCATAGGAACATGATTCTTGTCCATGAATTCTACGAAAAAAAATTTATACATCCAATTCTTGTCGATAGACTCTTTATAGCAGAATTTCCATTTGGACTCGGGTCGAGTCTGCAACTTGTTCCAGCCTCTGGTCGATCCGCTGTTTCCGCATCCCATCAGGATAAAAATAGACGACAAGATATCAAAATCAAAATGAAAACAACAAAACCCTAAGAAAGAGGCTATGGTAACTATCAGACGCTAGGCGCTTGGGATTAGGAGAGTGAGAAATCTGTTCCAACGACGTAATACCTCCGCGAAGGGACCCATATACGAAACCTTCAATCCATATTTGACCGATTGCTGGTACATCGGCACGCATCCCTCCGGTACCATGTTAGCCCTATCGACATATGTGGCAGACACCAAAGTATAATCATCACCCATCAACATATCGGTCTGAACTTCTTGAAACTCCTTATTGTCATGGTACTCCTAATATCACCAATGCTTGAGTAAGCCTGAGCAGCGAAAGTTTTCGCCATTGCTGTCGAAAATAACTTCTCTGATAGTCCTCGAGAAAGAAAATGAAATGAAAGTACTTAGCATATTCAGGCAACTGGCCTTGTAAGAGTGCCTAAAGACGATTTGCATACCTTAAAGGCAACATGTGGCATCAAGTCATTAGCAAAAATGGATACTCATGGTACCTTTCTTGCGAAACGGCACCATGAGTTGGGAGTAAATGATGGGACATAACTCAACACTTAATCAAATATGCGTTTGAAGGATTTAAGCCCATGTGGCCCACAACACAAAAAGGATCGCTCCTCCAAACTAATCAGTCAAACAACTACCAACCGATGGACAGATACAGCTCGGTACTCTCGAATGACTATCTTCAGCAGTCACTTAATCAATCTACTATAGGGTCTCAATCACCCTGTCTTCCGAATGGTAGGGCCTTAGTCACCCCGTCTATCGAACGAGATTTATCAATTGAGATTTATCTCCCTGGACGGGCGCTTAGCCCCTGGTCTTCTGAACGAACGAATAACCTCTGAAGGGTCCACGATGATTAACAATCGACCGGAAATTGATGATCCAACCGAATCCAAGAAGGGATTAGAACGTCCTCGTGCCATTGGTTTATTGCTTAAAAACGGTTCTCTTAAGATCTTACTGATAAGGAAAGAATCCTCTGAATCTCGTAACTTCCCATATGATAACGATCGCGAATATCTCGAAATATTTAAGTCTGAGATCTCTGAACTTCTCCGCAAGGAAAGTAGAGTTATAATGCCCCGAAAACACACGACTCCATGAGATATAAGACACTTTCAGATTTTCTAAGTTAGGTACGCTCTCTGAACCTTATACACTTGACACATTGGTCACAGGAAATCTCTCCCTCTTTGAAACTTTCAGTCTGTTTCATTACATTCAAAAAACACTCTTTTTGACTTGAGAGTTGAGCGTTGGATCCGACCGTTTTTGCAGGTCTTACATTATATCGACGTAACCATTTGAGTCATCAAGGAGCCGGTATCTGTGGAGGCATAAACCACTTCCAACAAATTTAATATTACAAAATTTTTCTCATCTCATGTAATCAAAAAACAAAAGAGAAATAGAGTGTTGCTTTAACTTGTTATGTTATTTTTATTGTTGAAGGATTTTTTTAATGAAAACCTTTTGACTCTTCTTTATTTTAATAATAATAATAACAATAATAATAATTTTTCGCACTCGTTGGAGGTGAGATTCGGCTTCTTCAACTCAAACGGTTGATTCAAGAGTTGATGTGAATCTTGCAAAAGACCGCTGAAAGGTCCTCCGACATGAGAGGTTTTAATACTCAAATCAGAAAGAGTGATTTTTGATAGAAATGAAATAGACTGAACATAAAGAGAGAGAAAGGGAGAAAGCTGAGAGTCCTGTGGTTTATGTGTTGAGTGTTTGGTCTTAAAGAGCGTACCTAGGATTGTTATGCCAAATACTTTTATACGTAGGTCTCTTAGGAGCCTTGTTTACCCAGGGTATTGTTTCCTTAGTTTTCTTACGAGGAGGTCCGACAATCTTGAAATTTTATAATTAAATATTTTCGAAAGATTCGTGGTCTTCCAACACTTAGAAAGTTTAATCATACAGGGAGATTTTTTTCCTAATCAATTAGACTCCAAAAATTTCCTTCTCTATCCAGGATATGTATTTCGTGATGGGATAGGAAACACAGACTTAATTAATGATTACCTTTATTCAATAAGAACAAAATGATTAGTTCGCTGATAGGTCATTGATCATCGATCAAGGTAAGAGGGGCATTAGCTTAGGTTGGCTAAATGGCTCGAATCGGTTAGGTTACCACCATTAGGAGTTAACCAAGGGGTCAATCCGTGTTTTCCCTTCAGGGAGATAAATTCCTTGTTGTTATTAGAATATCACTTTAGCTATGAGCCTTCGAGTCATTGGGCGCTGCTCCGATAGGCCTTTGGGCCATGTCCCATCATTTGCCTCCGACTTATGATATCATTTCGTAAGAAAGGCACCATGAGTGACGTTTGTTCTTCAAAAATTGGAAAGGTGTCAAGCCTTTAATACAATACGTGTTGCTTTGAATTATGTAAATCATTTTTAACACGTTTCATAAGGTGCAGAGTTAAAAAGGGTTGTAGGAGAATGCCTTTTTCGCTCAACCATTCCGATTTCCCAAGGGTTGTAACATATTCAACCTTCTGAATGAGTAATCCCAAAATAAATGCCTTGTGGGAAGTTGAAAGGTTTTAAACCCTTCATTTATTGCACATGATTTTTGTCGAACTGTTCCGTCTGTTCAGTAACTCATGAAGATCTTTTCTCCCTTTGCGGCTATAAATAGAGGTCACATAACCCTGAATTGCCTTTAAGAAAACTAGTATATTCTTTTCATCTGTAAATTCTTTTCATGGAGAGTTATCCCTCTTGAGAAATCTTTCGATGGAGTACCTTAGATCACAAGGCTTAGTAGCATAGGTTATTTTTGCTGATGTGAGGTCTCGTCAAGAATGGGGCCACTGACGCAAGATCTCATCAATGCATTTAATGTTCGATCATCATAATGAACTTTATTGAGGTTCCCATAGAGGTTCTTAACTTCAGAGACGAGTTTCAGATATGCTCCCACTCTAGGTTAAGTTCATCATTTGTCTCATGTTTTCTCGGGTTAGGAGACTAGAGAAGTCGGTTGAGTGTAGGGAGTTGTGTTTGGCAGAAAGTTTGAATCCTAATGCATCCTCACAGTCTCTTCATGGCCGTCTCATACCCTCCTTAACCCGTTTTTTCACAGTTTTCTTTTCCAAGTATGGCTGTGAACATTTTTGAAATTCTTTCTTTCTTCTTCGCTTTGTGTTGTTTTTGTATTCCCTAGTTCTGTCGAATGACCATGGCACCGTGGCCTCTTCGTTTAGGAACAATTCCATGAATACTCTATATATTTCTTTTCGATGTCTCTCGATCCTATTTGGGGACTTGGAAATCTTATCTATTCATATATTCTGATATTTACTCATTATGGAAATAAAAGAAGAGTCTTATTATACTTACTTGTCGGTCTTTGTCTATATTTAAATTTCCACCGATAGCACTTATATGTATGGCTGAGTGATGCAATCACTAGAGCGATCATGTGATAGACTTATTGAACAGTGTGAGGGTTGATCACGAATATAAATGCCTTAATGAGTATTAGTCATATTCACCTAACCATTGAGATAGATAGAGTGTTTTTAGTTGGGAGATCCACCATTTGTAGATAATGTGCTTCGACTGATAGGGATCCAATAGAAAATTCAACTGTCTAAAGTTTACCTTCCTTGTGATGACCTGTTACATTCGTTAGGAATTAAGTGATAGGATGGGAAGCACCTACTTGACTGGGAGTCATGTCCTTTATTGACATTACGTTTGACAGGAAGTAAACGATAGGAGGGGCCATACCTACCTTATTGGGAGTTACATCTTATATGACGACACACTAGTTTGATAGGAGACAAATGATAGGATAGACTATGTCTACTCGACTGGGAGTTAGATCTTATATTGGCGACATGCTACGTTTGATAGGAGACAAATAATAGGATGGGTTATGCCTACTCAACTGGCAATTACATCCCATATTGATGGCACGCTATGTTCAGTAGGAACAAACAATAAAATGGGCCGTACCTACCCGTTTGCGAGTTACATCTTATATTGACAGCACATTACATTTGATAGGAAACAAACAATAGGATGAAACTTGTAGGAAATAATCAATAAGATAATTAGAGGGGAAAAGCATAGAAGCCTTACTCGATTGGGATACTTTTCCTACCATGAGAGATGATAAAATTCACTGGTAATAGATACATTGGTTTTTTGAGTTCCAACTTCTGAATACAGTCGATCCATCTAAATTATTGAGATGATAAGTTCTTGGGTGGACTATGGAACATATTTAATATGGACCTTCAGAATTGGGCGCTAGTTTGGCCCTAGTAAAGGTTGGCCGGTTGCTTCCACCTTCTTTAGGATCAAATCCCCAAGCTTAAACATTTTGTTCTAGCTTTAAAAATGAAATAAGAAACTCCTGATTTGTAAAGGTGTATTAGAAGTTATAGCCTATTTTCTATAATTGCGCAGGTTTGAAACTTGCTGATTTTATACATTCGTAAGTGTTGGATGTCTTGATTGAGGGGAACACTTTTTCTTCGTTTCGTGGTATTATTGGGGAGTGCGCTACCCTCCCCCATACAGTGAGTGAGATTTATTTAAATGCTTTCTGTCTAATATGTAAACCCTGTTTTACATCATTTTGATAAATGAGCATAATTTGTCGTGTGCTTGAAAGGTTTTGACTGGTTTTGAAACTAACTTTTTGTGAACCGATGGAGTGTCCAAAAATTTGGTTGAATTATGAAAATATGCATCCATGTGGTTGAAATGTATAATGTGTCATTTTATGCTATATGCTGCATTTGATTTGTGAACCTGATTTACGGCACATGTTTGATACGATATTGATTTTGGTCTTGAGAGCTTTGGTATCTATTGTTCCATAGCTACGAAGGACACCGTGAGAGGCGCTTCGGTGGCGTCCGGATATGCCTAGGCCTGGGGTATCCCACGAGTTGTCGAGATTATATTTACGACACGGTACTAGCCAGGTTGAACCCGAAAGGGGGAGGATTTGGATACTCTCTCCAAGTCTAGCACCTGGACGAGGTTCGTCGCCAACGCCGGGTAGAGAGCATTTTAAATAAAATCGCATATAACACCCCCGGTGCGTCTGTCATAGGTCGAGGTAGACCTCTGCGAGGACACTTTCGGCTAGCAGCTCTATGATTTTAATGACAATGCTTTAGATGCATATTTGACTTGAAAATGCGTGCTAATGATATATTGTTGAAATGAAAAGCATGATGATTTGAAATATGATTTGTATACTTATGTTTTGACACTCCAGTTTCATACCTCATATTAGACGATTGCATTAACCCACTCACTCACTGAGTATTCTTCCCTGAGTACTCACCCCTCTTCTTTCCCTCCCCAGACAGGATTATGGTGCTAGGGCGACGCATTTGGCTCTAGAGGGCTTGATAGCTTGTTGGTGGATTTGGTATTTACGACGGTGAAATTTAAGTTTTAATTGAAAATATGAATTTCGTACTTTATGTCGACCCTGCGTGGTCTTGATATTGAGATTCGTAGTTCGCCGTGTACATATTATGGGATGACTGTATAATATTTGGACTTTTGTTTGCGAAACTCTCATATTTCACTTGCATTAAGGAATTTGTAAATATTTAAAGTGTTAACTTGGGAATTTGTAATATATTTGTATAAATTTAGGCCCGCTCGGTGTAGCGGCTGCTTATACTCTAGTTGGGCACGACAGTAGAGGCCTGTGGCTAGGACTGCTGGTACTTTATTTAGCCTTGCGTTGTTCTGGATGTCGATTGTGAGAATTGTTGATTTTAGAGAGGCCAGGATAGTCATTTGTTTAATTTACATGATGATTTTAAATTATACAGGTATACAGGTTTATTTGTACATGGGAGGCCTCCGATTTATGGGGAGGTTCTTTTCGATTTTCTGTAGAAATACAGCCGGCATCCAGGGTAACGGGCGGCTGTTCACAATCCCGATTCGGGGCGTGACACCTTCTGCACAATAGGGATTTTTCAAATAGTCGAGCTGTGTTTGCCCGTCCGGGGAGTTGCACCCCCTATCGATGACGCGTACGAACGATGAGACCGAGGCGTCGAGGCCCGTTAAGTTGAACGATTAAGAAAATACCAAACTGATAAGTCGAATGATAGAGAGAATACCAGACTGATAGGTCACACTATCGAGAGAAAATAGCAGAGCGTCAGGTCAAACGATGAGAGAAAATGCCAGACCGACAGGTTGAACTAAAGATCAGGATGTCGTAGACCAGTTTGAGGAACTTGGTTAATGAGTCACACAAATGATAGGAGTTGGGTGGCTGAGGCCTCCGAGTGATAGGAAATACTTAAGTTGTGGGCCGCGTCCACCCGTCCGGGGAGTTACATCCCCTATTGGCGACGCGTACGATCGATATGAGCTGGGCGACTAAAGCCTTCCGAGCGGTAGGAAATACTTAAGTTGTGGGCTGCGTCCACCTATCCGGGGAGTTACATCCCCTATTGGCGACACGTACGATCGACATGAGCTAGGCGACTAAGGCCCTCCGAGCGGTAGGAAATACTTAAGTTGTGGGTCGCATCCACCCGTCTGGGGAGTTACATTCCCTATTGGCGACGCGTACGATCGATATGAGCTGGGCGACTAAGGCCCTCCAAGCGGTAGGAAATACTTAAGTTGTGGGTCGCGTCCACCCATCCGGGGAGTTATATCCCCTATTGGCGACGCGTACGATCGATAGATGCTAGAGACCCATTAATAAGTGACCCCAAGAATGCTGCGAAAATTCCCTTACAGCTTAGAAAAGATACCCGCCACAAGATCCGATGACTATTTAGGAACGGAAGTGGAAGGCTCTGACTCACATGTCAGAGTCTCAATCCCTGACGACGTTCTGAACTTGATCTTCATATGTTTGGTACTGGCAAAACCTCCAAGGCATTCAGGCCTGGTCTGCCCAAGATGACATTGTAGGGCGAAGGGAGGTTCACCATGTTAAATATGGCAAGGGCCGTCGCATGATTAGGGGGTGTTCCGAGGGTGATTGGGAGAGAGATAATACCTTCGGGATATATCTATTCGCCCGAGAGTTCTTTAACTGGTCCCGCGTGAGGCTGAAGATCGGCAGTAGTGAATCTCATTCGCCCAAGAGAGTCCCGATATAGGAGATTGCAATCGGCTCCTTGATCAATAAAGATTCTTCGGACCTCAAATCGCCTAATTTTGGCGGTTATCATGAGGGGATCATGTCGGTTCGGGTCGACTCCCATGAGATCTTCGTCAATGAAACTGATGATGGGCCTTTTTTCACCTTGTTGTTTATTGGTTTTCATTGCCAGGATCTCTTGTGGTACAGGGGGAGTTGCCTTTGGACAATAGAAGATTGGTGTGATTAGGCGCCCGGCCTCATCTCCTGCTGGTCCATTACGAACCTGAAGGATCACCTGATCCCTTCTGTCAGTCGGAGGCCGAGCAGCTTGGCGTTCCTCCTCTTGGTTGCGTTGCGGCGGTTCACGCCGATGTTCGGCAGGAGGACCTCTTTCCCTCCCGACGACGAACTCCCACAATCTTCCTTTAACTACTAGAAATTCCAATTCGTCTTTCAGCTTCTTGCAATCATCGGTTGTGTGACCGTAGTCACGATGAAAGTGACAGTATTTCGTCCTGTCTTTATTGGAATCATCCTCGGTTGATCGCGGGGGCCATCGAACATATACCTTATCTCTGATGAAGGCTAAGACCCGTCCAGGGGTCTCACTCAGCGAGGTGTAGTTGTTGTATCTCCTTGGAGGAGGAGGTTTTGCCCGATTTCTCCTAGGCAGAGATCTTCAAGGTGATAGGTGTCGTTCTTTTCGGGTAGTCCGATCCCTTCTATCCTCGAATGCTTTCGCGTCCTCGGCAGCAATGTACTTTTCAGCTCGGGCATAGAACTCCTGGATGATGACAGAGGGTTTCTTTGTAATGGACACCTTCATATTGGAGGGCTACAGGCCCGTTATTAGGGCGGCCAATGCGATTGAATTATTCAAAGAAGGGACCCTCATCATCTCCTCTTTGAATCTTTTCAAGAAATTCCTTAGGGATTCCTCTTTGCCTTGATGCAGCGATAACAAGGCGGTGGACTTCCTCTTGACTCCCCTGCTTGTCACAAAATGTGACTCAAATCGCTCATGCAACTGAGAGAATGACTTTATACTCAGAGGTGGGAGAGAATTGAACCAAGTAAGTGCATTCCCTGAGAGAGTAGTGGGAAAGTATTTACACATGGCTGCGTCAGACATATCTCTGGAGATCATTATGGTTATGAAGTGGACCATATGATCCTGGGGATCCGTTGTCCCATTGTATCTCTCTATGGGAGGCAGGAGTACATTGCGAGGCATGGGCTCCAAGGAGATTTTGGGGTCAAACGGCGAAACGTAAGAATAAGAGGGGATTTGGTCTCTCTAAGGGTTGGCCCGCTTCAATTCTTTGGCTACCAGTTATTCAACCTGCTTTCGAAGATCATCCGAGACTAGTTTGGAGTTCTCAGATACTTCCCCTCGTGGGGGCGACGGTCGTCGTTGTGGTCGCCTAGATCCCCCAACAGATGATTGAACCTCAGGTCTAAGGGTGCGACTAAGATCTTCTAGTTGTCTACTTACATCTTGGAGTTTGGATTCCAGCCTCTCCATCTGAGGGTGATTGACTTGCTCTGGAGGGGGGTTGGCCATGGGTTGAATAGGAAGTGCGGGTTGTGAAATCCGTTCTTGGTGAGGCAATCTCATAGAAGCTATCGAATCACGGGCGGCCGGATCAGGCACTGCAAGTGGAGCGGCCTCAGAAAGCGTAGCAGTTCGCCCTTCCCCAGGGGGCGGCCCTTGAGGACGCTCTCGTTCTCGGAGGCATGATTATCGAAAGAAATAGGAACTACTCTAATCTGTTCCCACGGACGACGTCAATCTGATGGAGGTGGGTTATGGCTCCACAGATACCGACTCCTTGTTGACTCTAACACTGGCCGTCAATGGATGGATTCACCTACAAAAATCGTCGGATGGTACTCCGACGGGGAGACTCCGACGCTCAAGTCAGAAAGAGCGGTTTTCGTTTGAAAGAAACAGACTGAGAGTAGAGGGAATGTGGTTCCCTGTGTTCAATATACTCATGTGTTAGGCTTAGAGAGCGTACCTATTATCAAGGGTTTTGAGATCTTTTATACCCGTGTGAATTGCGCACCGCTGAGGGACTTCTACCCTACTTTCCTTATCGAACTGATCCGGGAATCTCGGAAGCTAATATTGAGAATTGATCACGATCCTATCATATCGAGAAACCTTCTTCTTCTAGGGAGATACTTTCCTTATCTGAAATATTTCTGGAACTGCCATAACAAAATAGGCGAGAAATGAAAGGCTCGACCTTCCTTTCCCAACGGTAGAATGCCCTCCTCGTTCGGTCGTTCGACCGATAACAGGTCTTTTGAAACTCGTCCGGTTGTAGGGTTGATATTCGTTTGGCTGATCGATGTGACTATCTCACGATCGGTTAATCGGGGCGACTAAGACCCTATCATTTGGTACACCCAGGCGACTAAGACCATTCAGTAGATTGGTTGATCAGGGCTGAGGCCCCATCATTCGGCAATCCCGGGCGACTAAGGCCCTTCACTAGATTTTTGTTAAACCTCGATCGGCGGGCCCCATTTTCGTGAGCCCTTTGGGAATTGATTCTTTTGAATTGGGCCTTGAAATGCGTCCAATCAGTTAATCAGTTATTATTGTATGTGTTATTATTATTGCTTTCTTTGCTTATCTATTCAAGTGAAATGGCATTTCATCGCAAATAATAATAATAATAATAATAATAATAATAATAATAATAATAATAATAATTTTTTTTTTTTTGTCCTGGACTCCACCATTTAGTTTTTAGAGTTTTACTCTGACTATTTTAGGTCAAACCATAGAAGTCCGTCTAGGGGGTAAAGCTCTCTCCAACATGGTTTGTTCCATCCAAGACTCAAATTAAAGTTCTCTAGATGGGATAAGTGACTTTCCCACTAAGCTAGCATATCGGGTAATAATAATAATAATTTAAAACAGAAGAAGTTGGGTAATGCAAACCATGGGACTAGACAAATGGGCCGGTGGCACAAATATTTTGTAAATATAGGATTGGGCTTGGGCTTGGGCTTGGGCTTGATTATCATTGCATCAAGCCGCGCCGTGAAAGCAGACCTGGGAAAACCCCAGGCTCATGCGTACCTGTTGGGCTATTGGAGCTTTCATGCTTTCTGAAGATTGAAGAACAAGCCGCAACGGACTGCAACAGTCAGCCCGAAGGTAGAGCCCATCTTCGGTTTGCATTAAATTGTTTGAGTTTAAACTTTAGTAGAATTTGTGAAATGGAATGAAATATTAAATCTTTTGATCAAATCTAAAATTTGAAACTTTGGTATAAAAAAAATTACGTTAGAAAAGTCATTTTCTAAATACAATCTCCATAGACGCTCGAATTGGATTAGTTGAAATATGAGTTTGGATAGGTGGTGGGAAAACAAAAATCTTTAGGAGAATTAGAACTAGGACACTTTTGAGAGAGAACCACAAAATTACTCCTAAACTTTGGGTAATTGTTAAATTAATCCCTCAACTTTTTTTTTTGTCTAATTAATCTTTTTTAACTTTAATAAGTGGGTCTTACGGTCATAATCTTGCAAATAGTAATCAAGGAGACAAATTGTTTATCAATGAGAGTGGACTACACAGAAAAACTTGTCCTCTTATGGATTTTTTCCACAAATAATTTAACAAGTGGGCCTTACGATCACAATCTTGCAAATAGTAATCAAGGATTTATCAATGATAGTGGACTACACAGAAAAACTTGTCCTCTGGATTTTTTCCACAAATAATTTGTGAAGTGGGTCTTACCATCGTAATCTTGCAAATAGTAATCAAGGAGACAAATTGTTTATCAATGATAGTGGACTACACAGAAAAACTTGTGCTTTTATGGATTTTTTCCACAAATAATTTAACAAGTGGGTCTTACGATCATAATCTTGCAAATAGTAATCAAGGAGACAAATTGTTTATCAAATAATTGGACTACGCAGAAAATTTGTCCTCCTATGGATTTTTTCCACAAATAATTTGATAAGTGGTTCTTACCATCGTAATCTTTCGTAATCTTACAAATAGTAATCAAGTGTCAAACTCTTTTGGATTGAATGATCAGATATTCTATCTTCTTAATCAGAGGTCTTGAGTTCGAATTTTTAGAATGGAAAAAAATGATTTGAGAGAATCAATTTCATAATGGATCTCATAGTATTCAGATCAAATTAATTAAACGAAACTCGAATATTGATCGGTCAAAACATAATAAAAAAAAATCAGGGAGACAAATTGTTTATCGATGATAGTGGACTACACAGAAAAACTTGTCCTCCTATGGATTTTTCCATAAATAATTTACTGAGCGGATCTTACTGTCATAATCTTGCAAACGGTAATTAAGCAGAAATCGTTTATCAATTAATAGTGCACTCTATCAATCTCCAATGGTGTAGTAGTAAAGGCCCTAGATTTCCTTAATTAAGAATATGAGTTCGAACTTTAAAAATGATAGACAAAAGTTGGGAGAGCGATCTCTATAATGGCTTCACAGTCTCGAATCAAATTAGTAGGCACAAACCGCACACCAGTGATGAAAGAAAAATAAAATGACGGTGGACTATACAGAAAACTTGTTTGCCTATGGATTTTTCCATAAATAATTTAATAAGTGAGTCTTATTTTCATAATCTTGCAAATGGTAATCAAAGAAATGAATTTGAATCATTCATTGTTTACGTGGCTCACAGTAGGTTTCTCTCTCTCTCTCTCTCTCTCTCTCTACATAATTATGAGACGTAGGACTTTGGGATACTTTTTCACATGGCTTTAGTGATTCTGAACTAAATCACTTCGCATGCAAGTTTTAATCATTCATTTTAAATACGATTTGCTTTTTCTTGTATTTTGCTAGTATTGTTTTGGAAATAGTCAAATATTTAAGAATTAATGTAACTTATTCATCACATGTCGAATGCTAATTAGTGACTGATGCTTGTAAGATACAGTTGATTTCTTTTTGAGTTTGTGTATCAAAATTATTGATAGATAGAAAGCGTGTATTCAATGTCGAATCTCCTATGTTGTGGATTCTGGAGAATGTAATATTTAAACAGTCTTTTCCTTATTTTTTTGGCAAAGAGACTGATTCGAACCACGAATCTCCAAAACACAATGGAGAGACTCCACCATTACGTCAAGTCCGTCCTTTTTCTTTGATAGATGATAAAGATATAAATTATTGCATCGTTGGCTTCATTTATCTTTTTCTTTCCAATCTTTATTTTCTTTCTTTCTTCCATTAATTCATTTTAATCACTTAGATTTTGCTAGATGGAAAGCCCTAGTAGTGTTAGAGACATTGGAAGAGCTTCTGATTAGAGCTTAGATACCTTTGAGATCCATTGTGGTTTTACCTCTATCCTTCTGGTCAGAACTTCATGTGGTGCAGGATGATGAGATCAGGTGCAGTCAATTTTATGATAAATGATTTGAGTATTTCTCATGGGTTACAATAAAGTATATTTTCTTGTCGGGGTAATTGCCTTTGTCTCTTGCGGATCAATACTATGGAATAATAGCGAAAGTGCTTCCTATCTCAGTAGGGTGAATGCGGTCACCATTCGATAATCCTACTGGTCCTGTTTGGTTTTGTCCTCTATTTACAATGACTCTATATATTTTCCTTGGGGTAACAATTTCTTTCCTTTCAGAAGTTCTGTTGAGGTGAAAGCCCAAGTTATCTGAAAGCTGGTTATATGAAAAGCACCGGACATTTTTCCTGCAGTCACTTGAATGACTTGGGTTCAATAATTGTAGTTCTTAAAGGGGTTTACACCATGCATAAAGTATTTTTCGACTTAGTGCGACGGTAGGAGAAGGTTGAGTATATATATACGCAGTATTACCCTTATATTTTTATAAAGAAAATGTTTCAACGTTTCGAACCTATCGTCTCGAGGGAGCAACTCCACAATTATCTCAAGGTTCACCCTTAATAAATGTAATTCTTAAACTCTAAAACCTTACTTTTGAGAAATTAGGTGCTTTCTACAAGAATTTGTTTCACTTTGGGATGTATGTTGAAGCAGTGTTGTTTCTGTGTTCATCACCAAAATGAAATTCAACGGTTGGGTCCAAAACACAATCCAAGTCACTTGCTTAATTCACTACCGAGGTCACCTAAGGACTACAATAAAGCCTCGGAGAGCTGATATAAGTCCAGCCAAGCTTTTCCTTAGTTTTGTAGGTTAGGAGATGGCTCTCCTCCCTCGCGGCCTTCCCAACAATATCTATCTCCAAAAAAATGAAGTCTTCAATTGGTTTATTTCCATTGCATTTCATCTAGTACTTTAAGAGTCATTATAGATTTGACCTACAATCACGGCCAGCTACCTCATAAGCTACAAGAGGGAACAAATACGGGAGACATACCGGCCCAAGAATTGGATAATCTTGGGTGGACCCAATAGACGGAGTATGAGTCTACTAGTTTGCTTACCTACAAATAACAGAGAACTTTCAATAATCTAGCAACTGGAGTGATTTTTTTTTTTTTTTTTTACTTAATCATCGATATCTGAAAACTTGATTACTATGAAGTTTAATTTAAGGGTTGAATCTCTTGGTGACTATTTTTCATTCCCAAGACTTAAATTTAAATTTTTGATTAAATGATTCTAACCCACATGACATTGATCCAGTCAAGTGTTTTCCTGAAAGCTTTGGTGAGAAGTTTATGGTTTGGTTGCATCTTAAAATTCTAATGACGGGTGCAATTAGGAATTAATCCAGATATTCTTGCGATTCATGTCAATTTTTGTCACGACCTGCCTATTACCTGTTGTATGTAGAAAATAACCCATAGTTGTAGGGTTAACATGCTAAGAAACTCAAACTATACAAAAGTTGCAAAACAATGAAAAGAATAGTCTAAGCCGCCGTGATTTAATTTTTTTGACAATGCTTTAATCTTAATAATTTTAATCCTTCAGTGTGCCCCTGCAATTTTGTTTATTTTTAAAAAATTGTTAATTAATAAAGAATTAAAATTTTTTTTGGAGCATTAAATATGAATAATTTAGGTATGAAGAGAATCAAAGGCTCCCCAAAGCATATAATTGGACATGATTGAAGCAGACAGGTCGGGTCCTACTCTTGCTTTCTTCTTAGAAAAACTGCTCTCTCCCTCTCTCTCTCTCCCCCCCCCCTCCCCGCTTTTTCTTCGCAATTGCATTTTTTTTTAGAAATTATTGTTCTAGAAGTGCTTGTGTGTCCCTATGCAAATTCTATTATTGAGTTCAACAACCATCGTCATATCTACTGGTCCAATAACAAACAATAGTACCATTTGAACAAAATTCTTATATGAAAACAAGTAATGGGACTGTCAACATTATGTTTCAAGTTCAATGATTGCGTGATTGGTGGAATCAGTGTGGTTTGCATGATCTTGTGCTACAGGAAATTCGTTTATCAAGCGAGAGTGATAAATTTATCCTATTTGTATGGAGATCGGCAGAGTACAGATTAGTATAATGATTTTAATTGATTTTATTTTATTTTTGAATAATTATTATATTAATGGTTATATTTTATGATATTTAAGATTTTAGAGTTGATGAAAAAAGAGTTAGGAAGAAAAGCGAAGAAAAAATAATTAATTTGGAGCATTGATATATAGAACGAGAAGAATATGGACTACCACGCTCTTACCTTAATGTGTGGGCATATGGTTTTCGAGATTTACTACAGGATTTTTCTAGATGTTAAGTTAGTAGCATTCCTCTCTTTGCATGTAATCACATGGAAAATTTAAGTCTATTTTGGAAATATTGAAAATTCTTATCATGTTGATTTATTTTTAATATTTAGGGATAGATTTTAGAGAGTCCAATTTTCATAATATTCTTTCTCTTAGGAAGTTTCTCTTTTCAAACCAATTAACTTATTTTCTTTTAACAAAACTCTTCTTTTTTATTAGTTATCAAGATTTAGGAAGATTTTTCTTAAAAATAAAAGATTCACTCCTATAAAAGTGGAATTAAACTCCTCCAAAAGGGAGAAACGTTTGTTTTATTTTCTCTTCAAAATTTTGTTCATTCTTGTGTTCACTTTCTTTCATGTCATTTAAATTTTTTTTTTCTAGTTGAAGGGTTATTGAAGTTTTGAATCGTAATAATTATGAGATATAATTGATTATATGGTATTAACACTTCGTAGTTATTCATTTAATTCATATACTCTAGTATTTATTATTTTTTAAAATTTATTGAATAGCTAGCCAGTATTTAATAATTCTAAAATAATTTATAACCAATTAAAATGACAAATTCGTAATTGTTTGATTGTTTGAATATAGTCATGCATGACTTAATTTTACAAATCTATATCATGAAATTAAATAATCTAATTTAAATAAATTTGCTTAAGTGTTTATTAATTAAAATTAGATTTCTCTATATATTAATATTGTCGAAACACTTAACCTGCGAACTTCTCTATAGTTGTCTTTCAATTAGAGAAATAATTAACAAATTTTTTAACTTATCGACAAAATTAGGAGAGATTAGTTATTCAAATTTTGTTGAATAATTATAATTAATTTTTTATAATTTGTTGAATTCACTAAATAGATCGATAATCAATTAACGTAAATCAAGACGGATATAATTTTTTTTGACTAAAAAGTTGATTTCTATTGATTTTTGTTCTTTTAATTTTGAATATTTATTTATTCTTAGTCAATTATTTCTTTTCTTAAATTATTAGTTTAGTTAACCATTAAACCCTATATTTTTATTTCCTTCAAAAAGTGAATCCGTTATTTTACGAGAGAAAACTGACTCTACTCACCCTATACTTGTATTTTTGTAAAATAGGTAATTAGAATTTTGTTGGATTAGCACCAACCGAGAGATCATCATCCCATTCTTTTACAGACTTGTACAACCTCTCCCCCTCCCTAAGGTGGCTAACCTTTTTGTTTTGAAGCAATTTGGTTGTGACACCCCAATTTAAGCGATTTTTGTCTCAACATGGGATGGAGAGGATGGTGATCAGCCTTTGTTGAGCTCGATGTAGGCTACTACGAGAACCCTCAAGCTTTGTAATAAGCAAGTCTTGACAATATATTTAGCAGAAAGCATCCCTTGAATCCAGAGTGCATGGTATTCAGAGTGTCTCGGGTTATGACCGTTTAATTTTATTACATACACTTGAGAGTCGATTTTTTGAGCAATACCCTTTGGGTCCTTGATATATAGGAAACTTTCTAACATTTCAATGGTTCGCTAAAGGATCAAACACCAGATTTTACCATATGTTTATGATCATTCATCGCAACAAAAATATGATTTCTCAACTAAAGATTAATGGGGAATGGTGTTTAGATCAAGTGAGGTTAAAGGAACACGCGACTTCCTACTTTATGGAGTTATTCATAAGATGCTCTCTTTGAGGTGGGTCATTTGAGTGTAGAGATTAGAGAGGACTATCAATTTGGAGGGTCAAATTGGCCCGAGTCATCCAATTGAGTTTATAGAGATTTGTACGGGGTTTTTTCAATGAAGGGATTAGAGCCTTGGGTCTGATAGCATCCAATCTCACTATTTTATTAGAGATTTTGGGACATAACCCGCCCTACTTTTTACCAGTTTGTCAAGGATACATTTTGGGATAGTTGTTTTCCAATAGAGTTCCTACAGACACTTATTGTCCTAACTTTGTGAATGGTTTATCTTACTGGATTGAATGAATTTTGACCTATTAGTTTGCTGAATATGGGGTACAAAGTCCTTGCCAAGTTGTTAGTTAGCGACTTCGTCCAATTCTGCAGAAGGTATGGATCTCTTCCGGTACAGCTTTTTACCAAAATGAGACCCATTGGATAATATTATTATTACGCAAGAGCTTGTGCATTCCATTCGCAAGTTTGAGGATTCCATTGGAAAATGGTTCGAAGGTTGATTTGTGTAAGGCCTATGACAGTGTCAACTAGCCTTTTTTAGGCTAAACATTATAGGATTTCAAGATCCCGAATCAATTTATTTGGTTGATTATGTTTGCAGTCACCCACACGCAGTCTACTCTGTTCTGGGATGGGAAGGTCCATCCTTATTTCACCCTGGGAAAAGGATTGCAATCGATGGATTTCGATCCATACCTCTGGCACAGGACCCACCATTTCCCATTTGTTATTTGTTGAAGATCTTATATTGTTTGTGGATGTTAAATCTCGTGTATTGTCCATAGTTCTGGACTACCTTCGAGATTTTATAGAGTGTAGTGATTTAATGTTGAATCCTTGCAAGTCCAAGCTATTTGTTTCCCCCTGAACACCTTTGGCCTTGAAGCGGTTCTTAATCTCCTAGAGTTAGTTTTAGTTAACAGAAATTCTAGGGATGCATCTAGGGTTTCCTATCTCACATGGTCGTGTCAGTAGATCTCAGTACCAGTATGATTGATTTGGTATGGGATAAGATTTGTGTGGAAGGGGAAAATTTTGAGTTTTGCTAAGCAAAAAACCATTATTCAGGCAGTTACATTGAGGATTCATTTCTATGTTATGCAATCAATTTGGCTTCCTAAAGTGGTTTGTGATTAGCTCGATTGTCTTATTTCCAATTTCCCCATGGGATTCAAAAGGGGTTAGATTTACTAGATTCAGTGTGATTTAGTGTGCTAGCCAAAGGATGAGGGTGGATTAAGAATTCGTAAGTCTTGAAATGTTAATTGTGCCTTCCTCACTAAATTAGGTTGGTGGCTATTATCATCAAACCCGACCCAATGGTGTAAGGTTCTCAGGAGGAAATATCTTTGGCAAGGAGATTTCTTTCATTGTAGATAGGCCCTAGTTGTTCTCCACTTTGAAGATACCTCTCACAAGATTCGGGAATCTCTAAGGGGGCTTACGCTAAGTTAGAGAATGGCCGGGGATATCAAATTTTGGGAGGATCATTGGGTTGGAAAGGATCCATTATTGGAAGGATCAACGATAGGGTTCTAGGTTCCTCTTGCAACTTCCAAGTGCTTCAATTTATTACTCTGGATAGGCAATTGGATATTATTACCCTCGTTGCTCTTCTACCAGACACTATCGCAGAGGAGGTGCAGGCTGTTTTGATTCCCTGTAACTTGGAAACTCAGGACTTAGTATGTTGTGCAGGATATTCCTCAGGGACATTCTCGGCACAATCGGCTTACTCCGTTTCCATCATTTGAGAGGATCTGCTACCCAACCAACTATCTCATGGAGATGGGTTTGGAGTTTGAAATGCTATGATCGAGTTAAAGTCTTGGTTTGGCTCAGATCCCATGATAATCTCAATGACCACCGCCATTCGATTACATAGAGGCCTCTGAGAGGACCCACGTTACCTTTGTCAAGATATGCCAGAGACATGCATTCATTTATTCCAGGATTGTGCCCTAGTTTGTTAGGTGTGGGATCGGATTCTTCATACATCCTCCCTCTTGAGGATGGTAGTAGGAGTTTACCAATGAAAGAATGGATGTCTCAATTACAAATCCCATGCTCTCTATTAAGGTCTTCGATGGACCAATTGTTTTATGTACACTCTATAGGGCATTTGGAAAGCTTGATGTAATAGTGTCTTTGAGAGCATATTTCTCTCGAAGTGTTGCTTCCATTGCTTCTAGTTATTATCCGAGATGGGTGGGTCGCATATGTTGTGAGATCATAGGTAAGATGCTAGATAAGATGGGTTCCTCCTCGTACAGAGTGTCTATAAGCCGAATACCGATGGGTCCTGACATATTAATTTCGGAGTGTAGGTGTAGGGGGACTCCTGCGAGACAAGTACAATTTATCGAGTCGAGGGATTCATAGTGAATCTGAGGTTTTAGATGTTTACTACGGAACTATGTGGAGTTAAGAGGGAACTACTCTTATGAGTCATACAAAGTTCTCTGATTATTCTGACTCAATTGAGCATGTGACTGCCCTTACCTCAGTTGTAGCTCCCTTGCACGTAGGGTATCATATAATCTAGGAATGCCAGAGCTAATTGCGACACGTCGGCGCATCAAATGCTTTTTGTTCAACAGAGGGTAATAGTTGTGCGTGATATTCCCAGAATTAGGACCATCATTCTACTCTAAACTCCATGAGTTATACTCTTCCCTCTATGAGATGTACCGCATCTTAAAGCATGATATTAGGTGAAGTGCTTCCTTTAGATGTTAGTTATTTCCTCTCCCTTTTTTGTAAAATAAAATAAAATAAAATAAAATTTGCTCAAATATAAACTTTTTTTTTAATTTAACATAAAATTCATAAAGTTGTGACTAATGATATAAAGCATTCTCATATCAACCAATTACATACTGCCTTTATAGTTTGCAAATTTGAAAAGAAATAGCCTAACCCATTTTTTTTAAACTTTAATTATAATTAATTATTCTAAAATTTTAAATTAGATTCCCATTTGTGTCATAAGTGAACGACATTAAGGTTCTGTCTTTACTTTTCCTCCCAATGTTTCATAATAAAATAAAAAAATCAAATTATGTACCAACACTCTCTCTTTGTTTTCTTTCTACTCACTTTGGGAAAGTTTGCAAATATGCAAAAAATAATCAACATTTTCTATGAAGTCTTTTGGGGTTTATGTCCTCTAATTTTCCATAATGTGAAAATAATTTTGTAATATCAATTGAAAGTTTATGTGATGGACCTAATTTCTATCTTTCTCCTTTACCAAGTAGGACAATTTTGTCTTTGTCATTTGTCTTCTTCATGCAATTTGGAACTTTCTTTCCTCTCCCCCCCCGCGGCTAACTCTACATTTCGATTTTTATCCCTCATTTTTATTTAATTTTTCATTAGATTTTTTTTAGTACATGAGAAATTGTATAATGGAATAGCCCCACGTTTTTCAAAATCCCCACTTGGTTGCATTTTACATTTTTTTTAATTTAACATAAAATTTATGAATAATTGTGCATACTAATTAAATAGTGACAAATGATATAAAACATTCTCAATATCAACCGGTTACTACCTTTATAAATAAATAATCTTGTTTTTTTCAAATTCTATATTGATATAAAAAAGAAATTGCTAAATCCTTATTTTTTAAATTTTAATTATAATTAATTATTCTAAAATAGATTCCTATTTGTATCATAAATACATGGCATTAAGGTTCCGTCTTTGCTTTTCATCTCCATTTTTTCATTACCAAAAAAAAAAAAAAAAATGAAAAAAGAAAATTCAAACCATGTACCATACTCCCTTTCTTACCTTTCTTTCCGAACAATAATCAATATTTTTCTACGAAGCCTCTTGGGTTTATGTCATCTAACCCTTCCATCTTTAATGTGATAATATTTTTGTAATTAATCGTTTTCTAATAATTACTCTTTCAAATTTTAGGTTTGGATTGAAGTTTGTTCAGATGGGACTTCCTTTCATTACCAATTGTAAAAGGCTCCCCATTTAGAAATTCAAGTTGTATTATAATAAAGAGAATGCCCTCTCGCTGGGAAAACAAAATCAAATGTGATCAATTCAACATTTTTCTAAATTCAAATTTCTCTTTTTTTTTTCCCTTTTTTAGTTTAAAAATTTTTAAATTTAGAAATATACATTAGAATAACCCTCACAAATAAACTATGCTCTTTTATATATTTTTTTCGCTATTAGGCTTTTGAAAGTAATAATTGTGAGAAAATTATATTTTTTTCTTATATATATATATATATATATATATATATTTGCAACAAGGGGATAGTCAACCGATAGATCCATTGCAAGTAGCACCTTGAAAGAAAAGTTTTGAGCTAAATTTGCTCCAAATTCTTTCCATTTTTTTTTTCACAATTAGAACTAAGAATCAATTAATATTCGAAATATTTATGATTAAATTCTCTTTTGAAGAACTCTTTTAATATTATTTTTATTATTTTTAAAATTTAAATCAAAATATTTAATTTGAGATTTTAATATCTTGCTCGATAAAACGGTGGTATCCTTGCACGTGCCCTATCTCTTCGATCTTCTCCTTTTCAAATGTCATTCTCCCTTCCAATGTCGTCCTTGCACGTGCATTATTAGGTTTCGAATGGGTCAATTGTCTCGGCCCTTTCATCATTTTGTGCTTAAAAACATGAAATAATTCGTGCCCGCACGTTAGATATTTATAAATACTTACATTTGTGACAAACTAAATTTTCTCCAAATCAATCAATAATAACAAAAATTAAAGATTAAAAATTAAAAATTATATATCAATACATAGCATTCTTCCATATTAATAAAATGATATTTAGTTTATAATATGGGACGAAATGATTAATACAAGGCAAAAAGAGTAAAACGAAAATTTTGAAAATGTATAGAGTAAAGTTGAAAAAAATTATTACTCTTTATTTTCGTCTTCAAAAGTGTGGTACTGAAATTTAGTCTATTTTTGTTTTCTTGCCTTTGTTTTCATAAACCAAGCAATTGTATGTCTATTATCTGTCCTTACCGTCCAGTATATGATTCCAAACGTTGTACGAATAATGTTGTATCTATTTAACATTGTAATTTGGACAATTTTCCCATAAAATTTTAAAGAAAGAAAATTTTAATATGTGTAAGTTTCAAAACCTTTTAATAGTATATGATTAAATATCGCAAAGAGTTTTAAAATGCTATTGAAAATTTGTAAAATATTGTTATTCTTTAAGATAATAATTTTCTCTCGAATTGGGTATGGAATAAATTATGTTAAAAGGATAATTCCTTAAATAGGTCATTACAAGTCTCAAATCGAATTAATTAAAATATAACTCTAAATACCGATTGGTATATAAAAAAAAAAAAAAAAAAAAAAAAAAATTCTCCTTTCGTCCTTATGTTGTTATATTTCACCTCCTAATATAAATTTTTACTTTTTCCCTAATTTTGATAACTTTGTCGCTTAACAAAAACAATTATAGCTTAGTACTTAAAAATGTGATTATAACATTTATCTAGCATCAGTACCAATGTTAAATAATAATATGTTTTATCTATATAATCATACATGAACAAATTGTCATGATTATATTATATTGAGTTTCAGAAATTCCAAATTCCAATAATTTCACCCATTGTGTTTATGATATTCTTGATTATTATACTAACATGTTTATGATATTTTCAATAATAATATGTTTATGATATTCCAATAATAATATGTTTTATCTAAGCAACTTTTGGACTTTCATGCCTAATTGATCTATTTGCTTTGATTATAGTAATAGTTAATGGTGATCCATACGTCCATTCTTGATTATGATACTGCCAGCTGCATTCTTTAACACCTCAATAATTGCTGTCTTTCCGCCCCCACCACCTTCTTTGTGATTCCAAAGACTTGAATTTTCTAATTTGAGCTTGGATACTTTCAAACATCCGATCAGAAAGACGTCCTGTGTTTTAGTTCTCACTTTC